>FIZR01029309.1:0-36499 GCA_900060175.1 Ferrisia virgata
CATTTCATTATTATGTCAATAGTGTACCATCAATGTTCCAATACCTCGTCAAGTAAATGTCGAATCATTGTCAGGACTGAAAAATGATGTAGTTAATGCCCTTTAGGTCTTCTTATACTAACTGCTACAGTAGCTGAATTCGTAAAGAAGTGGATTTGTACCTAAGAGAACCTAGGTTTAAATTCCACCACCGGCAAAAAAAATTGAAAAATTGCGTGAGGTAATATAAATAAAAAAGTAATTATCATTCTACTTCAATATTAATTGTAATTCAGTATAATGGAAAATGAAGTATGTCAGAAACATGTCAGAAATGTATCAGAAATATGTCAATTTTGCGACAAATGGTCTTATTTTTGCATCAGAAGTGTGCCATTATCACGTCAGAAATGTGTCATTACGTAGTCTGAAACACGTCACTGATGAGTCAAATACAAGTCATTCATATGTCACAGTAACGTCATAGCCTTGTCATAATAAAGTCATTTTGGAGTCATCTGACGCTACGATTGCACTATTTCAATGTCACTGTTATGAGTTTGACAAATATTTAGTGATCTCGGATTGGCTAAAGCATTGTCAGAAGTGTGACATTTTTGCTGTCAGAAGTCTCATGTCAGAACTATGTTACGTGACACTACTTATCATGACACCATTTGCATGGCGGGTGTTTAATACAGATTCGAGAATTACGATTTGAACATCTCAAAAGAAACGCTCAGCTTTGAACTTTTACTCAAACTTTCATTGCTAAATTCAAAATTTATGAATTACTCCTTTTTAACATCCATATAAGTGAACCTACAATCTACGCACCATTTTAGCCAAAACTTTCTCGAATATACAACTTTTACCTCGTTATAAGGTGGCTGACCCATATCGATGGATGGAAGATCCAAAATCGGCGGAAACTAAGGCATTTATCAAAGCGGAAATGGATATCACCACACCTTACCTGGAAAAAAGTCCATTCCGCAATGAACTAACAGCCCGTTATAAAGAATTATACGACCATCCTAAATTTATTGGATTTTTCCAACATGGCAAAAAATTCTTCTCCTTTCAAAACACTGGGTTACAAAAACAAGAGTGAGCTCTACCGATATAATTTTTATCACTGATAGGTATGCCAACACAATGAAACCAAACTAATATCGGTTTTAGTGTGCTATACATACACGATTCATTTAATGACAACGGTAAAGTATTCATCGATCCGAATGCACCCAATGAAGATGGAACTACTGTTTTGGATGTCGTCAGTTTCTCTGACGATGGGTTGAATGTTGCTTATTCGGCCAGTAACAGTACTGAAGCGAGAATCGTGCGATTCAAGAATGTGGAAAATGGCTAGTACTTTTTCACTTTTATTATTTTTGTGAGAGGGGGAGGTGTGCAATATTCAAGATGCTTTTTTTTTCAAATAAATTAATTTTTCATAATTATTTTTTGCAGGGAGTATGTACAAGGATAAACTGGTAAACGTAAGAGATTCAGAAACATTACCATGGACTCACGATAATAAAGGAATATTTTATTCGGTAACCTTATTTGTACTTGAAGAAATTCGAAGTCAAACAAATTACGAACAATGGAAAAATCTACTCTTAACTTGAATCTCTGTTACTGTTTCAGGCATACTCTAAGGATCCCAAAGATACATCTACCAAGCATCACAAACTCTTCTTTCATGCACTGGGAACTGACCAATCTAACGATCCTGTTGTGGCAGAATTCCCAGATCAACCAGATTATTACATGTACATTTTTGCTAAACTAACATTTTATTGCAATTCAATAAAAGTACGAACTACTCGAAAATAACATTAACGAAAATAATTTTCAGCTCGGGCCTGGTAAGCGATTGCGGTAAATACCTGATAGTTACCGGAACGAAAGATTACGATAGTTATGTGGTGTATATTGCTGATTTGGAAAAGATCAAATACGAAATAAAGACCAAACTAGAACTGAAACCAATTGTTTCAAAACTGGAGGCTGATTACACCGTATGTATAAAGTTACGAAATGAATTTGCTGAAATTAGCTTTCACAGAACGCTTTGAAAGTCCAATAAATAAAATATTCTTGACCTGCGATTGACCGTATCAATTTCATAGTCACATTGCAATCCTGATCAATTCAGATATTTAATACGTGTGCGATAATTTACAGTATATTGCCAATGACAAAGAAACGTTCATTTTTCTAACCGATAAGGATGCAGATAATGGCAAATTGGTTTCGATTGATATTAGTAAACCAGATGCCGGCTCAAAGGATCTCGTTCCAGAGAATAAAAAAGATAAATTGGAATTTGCAAGAGCAGCCTATGACAAATACGTGCTTTTATGTTATACTCGTGATGTAAAGGTAATCATGAGATTTCATTTTTCAATAATTAATAATAACAAAAGCAATAACAACAAAGGAAAAAGAAAATATGGCTGTTGATGAGTCAAAGTAGAACTTATAAGCTTATCTATTAATTACTTCAAATTGAATTTAATGATTATTTTCTCGAACTTTCTATGCCCTATTTTTCACATTTCCGGTTATTTTACATCTCTCCTATTATTTTCTTTTCGTATACCTAATGAAATGAAAAAAAATCATAAATTTCGAATTCTACTACGCATGATAGTTTTCGAGTTGAAACCTGGGGCTGAATGACACGAGTGCTAATGAAAGATCACAACCCCCCCCCCCTCAAGTAGACTTCTTGTTACGGTTGCGGGTATGAGGTAAATAACAAATGTAGAAAGTTCAATACGCCACCGAGGCCTTTTTTGTCCGTTCGAATTTCAAAGTTCTACAGCACAGGGAACGCTAGAATTGAAAATCGGGGGTACAAAAAAGGATATGAGTTTAACCTGGCTTATCCAGAGGAATTTTTCAAGACGAGGAGAAGGGTTAGAAAGGAGACCTGGAACATTCTAGAAGGCAAGCACCCTTTACCACCTCAAATTAAAAAAAAAAAAAAAAATCAAAACACCCTTTTGAAGGTGTATTGACGTAGAAAACCGAAAAAAACCTGTCAGAAATTGCTTAACTTTCGCATGCAAAAAGCAAAATTATGACAAAAATTATTAAAAATGCCTTTTCATGGTTCAGAACACTAAAAAAAAAACTTACAAAACGTTAATTTTCAACTTATCACCATTTGTACCTCAAAAGATGAAAAAAATCAAAACTTCATTTTACAGAATCTCAAAATATGTAAATGAAAAATTCTATAAAAAATATTCAATATGCAATTTTACAGCTTAAAAAAAGTGTAAATTTGAAAAAAAAAAACTCGTCAAACAGCATTAATTCTTCGCTTTTAAGGTAACTTCTGAAAAATCTTTAATAAAGTCACTTCGCAGCTCAAAAACAAGAAAATTAAAAAGAAAAAAGTTCAAAAAACGTCAACTTTCTGCAGTTTGCAAGTGAAATGATAAAAAAAATGTCACTCAAAGGTTATAAAAAGTTAAAAAAATTTCAAAAAAGATAAAAAAAACTATTGAAAAACATGAAAGTTGAAAAAAAAATTCAAAAATAGGCTAAGATGGTGAAAAAAATTTATTTTACATCTCAAAAAACACGAAAAACTAAAAAAATCGTTAAATTAAATGTCATACTTCTACTTTACTTTTTTACTTTTTTTCATTACGTTCCTTTACTGTGACAAAGGCTAGAAGCATGGTTGGTTATTTAAGGCGCAAAATTATGGGGAAAATCACTCAAAATGATATTGTCCTGCTAAAAAAATTTTTTCAAATAAAAAAAACTGTTCAGAATTACGTCATTTTATTCTTCTGAAATATGAAATTATGAAACAATCATTCAATGTCAATTCGTCTTATTTTGGTTGTAAAATGATTTTTACTCTTCTGTAAGGCATGGAGACTTTCAGTCAATTTTTACTGATTTTTATGCTTTGCTTTTTGACTGAAATTTGTCAAGAAGATTTGGCATATGGCTCAGTGCGATATTTAAAAGGCTCAGATTTTACCATCTTACATACCTGCTTAAATTTATCCATTCACATTGAACATTTTATACTACATTTGTATCTGTACCTAATTACTTGCTGCCCACTTAAAAATGTTATATGTTTCTATGGATACTTCACTTTTCCAAACCCAGAGCGTGCTCCAATTGCATGATATCACAACCGGTAAAATGATTCAGAATTTCCCGCTGGAAATTGGTACCGTTGATGATGAAGAAGGGTTATTTGTGAATAGAAAGTCACCAAACGTATTCGTCAACTTTGAATCCTTCCTCACCCCCGGTACTGTTTACCACTGCGATTTAACAAAACCACCATTTAATCTCCAAGTGAGTACATTACATAACAGCGTAATTACATTAAAAGTATAGATTTACAATTTTTCAAGGCTTTAATTTAACTCAATTTTGCAGATGTTACGAGAAGTTAAAGTAAAAAATTTCTGCAAAGATAATTTCAAAGTCGATCAGGTATTTTTCAACAGTAAAGACGGCACTAAAATACCTATGTATATTGTTTACAAAAAAGTAATAACTTGTTTTATAATTCTAAAATATTGTTTTTTGAAAAGAAAAATCGATAATTTTGTATTTTTTATTAAAAGGATTTACCAAAATGTGGAAACAACTTAGCTTATTTGACTGCTTTTGGTACTTTTGGTAACAGCAGATTACCATATTTTGCTGTCAATCGTTTGGTTATAGTATGCAATTTAAATGGGATTCATGCCGTAGCAAATGTCAGGGGTGGAGGGTATGTAAAGAGGTTTTTTTTTTTAAATACCAATTTCTTTAATTAAAACTTATTACACGTTTTACTATTATACGCGTATGTAATGTACATTATTTGTATACAGAGAATATGGTAAACAATGGCACCAAGCAGGACAACGAGAAAAGAAGCAAAATTCATTCGATGACTTTCAAGCCGCTGCTGAATATCTGATAAATAACAAATTTACCAATAGTAAAGTACTCGTTTCCAATGCAGCTAATTCCGGAGGTCTAATACCAGCAGCAAGTATGAATCAGAGACCAGATCTATTTGGAGTCGTAATTATAGAATCAGGGTTGGTATCGTGCATCTGCGTCTATGTGCACCTGTAACCTATCTTCATGGAAAACAGACGAATTTAAATTTCTTTTTTTCTTCGCAGCGTTTTCGACATGCTACGATATGATCAATTCGCTGGTCGTAAGTATGCGATACCTGAGTTTGGTACGGCCACTAATCCGAAAGATTTCGAATTTTTGTACAAATATTCTCCTTTACATAATATTAAATTATCCGAAAAACAGGTGAGTAATTTTATTGATTTTTTTTTTCAATAAGTATACACTAGGGCATTTCAACATTAGGTTTTTTTCTGTAGTTGGAAGAGGGATGAGAAAAGAGAAGTTGAAAAATTACGTCAAATGAACGTGGTAAAAATTTGAGAGTTTTCAAATTGATCCTTTCCCAGCCCCTTTTGCTTTAAAATTTCAAAATTTACATAAAAAATCAAAAAAAAAAAATTATTTTATTTTTTCGATTTGTCCGGCGCTAACTTGTTATAAAAAACCACAAGAGACAAAAAGAAACTTTTATAATTTTTTTTCGTTTTTCAGGGGTCTCAAAACCATGTTTAAAAATGAAAAGAATTAATATTTCGAATTTTTTTTGAAATGAAAATGCAAAAAAAATGATGAGATTTCGCATTTTTATTTCATTACTTCGGAAAAATTTTAAATAATTGATTTTCCCCTATTTAAACAGAACTTTGAAACCCCTGAAAAGCAAATAAAATTGCGAAATGTTTTTTTTTTTGGTCTCATATGGTCAACTACAACACGTTAATACCAAAAACATCAAAAACAGAAATTTTTGTATTGATTTTTCATGAAATTTTAAATTAAAAGGGGGTGGGGTAAGGGTCAAGTTGGAGACTCCAAATTTTTACCATGTTCTCTTGACTTTATTTCGTAACATTTTTTCCATACCACCCCCTCTCCACTTTTGAAAAAAAAACTAAAATTGAAACTCCTCAGTATCCGTCTACCTAGCCCCTACTCCTTATCAGAACATCGATTCTAAACCATTTTCATTATTTTATAGCAATACCCTGCAGTGATGGTATCAACAGGAGAACTCAATGATCAAATAGAACCTTTTCACACTTTGAAATTCATCGCTACTTTACAATATCAAGCGAAGAGCCAACCTAACCAAGTAAAATATCCTGACTTTAAAAAAAAAAAACAAAACATTGCAATACGCTGCTTTTTAAGCAAGATTTCCATAAATCAAGAAAGATACACGAATTTTCTACGGAATAAAATAAGGAACCCTCCAGGATATTTTTACTTGAACAGCGGAAAGGGTACAGGTAATTGGAGCGAATAGCTGAAATCAGCAAAAGGCACATCTAAGAGCCCTACTAAATTTACATACAAAATTTCAATACTCTAGATAAATTTGAAGGGCAGATATATGTGCCATAAATTTGAAAAAGAAGAAAAGCCTCCCAAAAAACTACATATTTGGGTCAGCGAGGAAGTGAAATAGGACTGAAAAGCTGAAACCTCACAAAAGGGCCTCCACTAAATGAACACACCAAATTTTAATCTCCTACCTTGAATTGGGAAGTGAAATATGGATGGTAGAGCTTTTTTCTTCAAGGTCAAAATGGAATATAATCCCAAAATCCTCCTTGCTAATGGATCTGAGAGGCCAATCTTTGGATTTGTACAAAAATTTTGATTTTCTATCGATTGGTAGGCTCTCAGCACTCTACTCTTCCAAATTTGAGCGTAACTGAATTTTAACCCATGATCATCCCTAACCAAAAATATCAAATCCGTCGCCATTGCCTAAATTTGACCGATTTTGGTCGGTATCGAGATGAGCAAATGATTTTTAGCTTCATTGGAAAAATAAATAAAATATACGGAATTAATATCTGACATCATCAAAAATGGTCTCAATGGCCTACCAGGACCCGAAAACGAATTTTGTTGATATACCTCCCCCTACCTCCTTTATTTGTTGTTGATTGATAATCCTTAATACCCTGGTTTTCATTGACAATATAATCAGGCTAAAAAGCATTGTAACACTCTCTATACTTCTATTTTCATAAGAATGCGATAGTAATGAAATTAATCATTTTTAGAAAAATCCTTTCATAATGAAAATTGATTCGGATGGTGGGGCTGAATACGAAGAATCACGAGATAAAGAGGTAATGAACCTTGAATTTCAATACATTGCATTTCAACTCCCATTTTATTAGAAGTTTTTCTTTTTTATATTTAACACAGATGCAAAGACTCGTTGAGGAAATGTGTTTCATTTTGAGGAACACTGGAATTAAATTCCAGTCATCACAACCTTCGGTTTAATTTTCATAACACATAAGCGCAATTATTATGTTGTTTTTTTTACACATTATAAAATTCATAGAATATTGTAATGAAATCAATTTTTCTCATTATATTTTTCCGGTTTGATTTATTTTATGAATTAATTCGAATTAATACATCATCGTATGCGTTGGCTCACACCATAATTATTCAAGCCAAATATTCAGAATTAAATCTATGTGTCGGCAATAGTAAGGAGCCCGAGAGGGGAGGGGGGTTCAATGCTTCCAAATATCGGGTTAATAGTCTCAAATACGCTTGAATGCTGATTTTTTGACCTTTCACCGTTGATATTTCGTAAAATAGTTGCTCTGCCTTCTCCCGAACTGCACTTTTTTCAATTTTCAACCAAGTATAAACACATTTCCTGGTTGTACAAGAGCATAGGTGCAGAGAAATCTTCAATAGAACATTAAAAATCTGGAATCTTTTTTGATGTGGATCTTGCAGAACGGGGATTTTTTTATTTGGAAACTACGTCACAATCAAAATGTGCTAAAGTTTAAACGTATCATGTCATTGCTTCTGGCAGTTTTGCTTCATGGTACAATAATGGAGGCAATTCGGCAGGATGTCGTTCATATCCAGAGCTATTAATAGATTTCTAATATGAAACAATAAATAAAGAATTGTACATCTGAAACATTGCTTACAATGAGGTACATACTTTTTGACTTCATATATGGCGAATTGAGGTATTTTTTGACATCTAATCGGTCGTATTGTACCAATATTATCGCTCTAGGCTGACCTTTAGAAATATATAATAGAGGAGGGGGTACTACTGGAAGCCAAACCAAAGCTGACGGAGTTCAACGTTACTTTGCGGTGATTTTATGTCGGTCAAAACGCAAAATTACAAAACTTCTTTTGCAATAGTCTTGAAAATTGTACGTTTTTCGATACTCAATGTGCGATAAATCCGTCTCTGTGGAAGCTAATACCAAAATTCACATATATTTAGAATCCTCGTGAAAAAACGAAACCTTTTCATTCGAACTATATTTCAATCGCATAATTATCAAGGTGAAAAAATTCGCACCAATTTTCTCTGCTGAAAATAATACTCTTTGTCGAGAGTAAATATAAGCTTTATCGTGAAGCAAAGAACGGATGCAATTTAAATATTTTTTACAATTCGACCCTCAAAATGTAACAGTAGTTTTGAGGTTGGGGAAAGATCCGTTTTCGATCACATAGGTAGTTAGTGGTGGACCGAGTTTTTTTTTTTTTTTTGGAAATCTGCAAACGCTAGGGTCACAATAGTTGCGAAATGTCCTCAAAAGTATGTTGTAAAAATTTCAGCTCCGTAACTCAATTTTATACACTTGCAAAATTCACTTTAAGTTCAAAAATTTTCAAAAAATGCAAATTTTAACCCAAAATAATTACTAGCGACAAGTTTTCATCGCTGGTCCCTTTTTCATAGAGTTTTAAAAAATGTCACTTCATTTGTTATTTCACAACTTTCTGAAAAGTTACGAAGGAAATTTTTTTTCTGAGAAATACCTTCTCGAAATGAATGTAAGACACCAGATTTGGACGATTGAGCGTAATAATTCAATTTTATTTTCTCAACAGACAATTTTTCAGGCCAACTCAAAAAAAGCCATTTTCAAGTAATTGGAAATAAATTTACAAAACATTGAGAAAACGATTTTTTGAAAACTATTTCATTACGAGGGACACATTTCATCTATTTTAAACTCTCGAAAACAATTTTTCATTTTTTTCTCTTATTTTGAACCAATTTATGCTGTATTTTTGTATGCTGGAATACCCAATAAAACCCACCTGAAAAAGTCAAATGTCGGGAAAACCGATCTGCAATGGACGTAGATATTTGTACTCAGACTATTTTACTAAGAATTTACCGGAAAAAAATGTTAATAGGGTGAAAAAATTATTTTAAAAAAACACGAAGAAACCATTCTTTAAGCATTCCTGAAAAATCGTACATGGAGATAAAATTGAAACATTGCACGTAATCGTCTAAAATTGATGTCCTACATCCATTTCAGTAAATTATTTATCAAAAAAAAATTCCTTTACAGTTTTCTAGAAAATCGTAATCGTGGAAAAACGCAAAGAGTAACATTCAAAAAAATCCTTGAAAAGAGGGATAACGACGGAAACTTGTCGTCAATGATCATTTTGAATTTAATATCTACGAGCCCCCAAACCTATGAGTCAATTACGCAACTCTGAGCCCATCACTACCCAACATCTTCTGTTCCTCTGCTCCAACTTAAAACAAAAAAGACAAACCTTAAACATCTCAGAAAACACCCACTCCATTCTAGAGTCCTGCACAGTCATGCAAAAAATCCTACTCTTAATAAAAGAACTTGACCTCCAACATAAAATTTAAGTCCTAACCTTAGAATCTTAGCAATTATAAACGCCCAGGATAAAAAAAAAATTAAAAAAAATACATGCATAATAATTCCGTTTGCACAAAAAAATTTTCAGAACATTTTTTTATCAATTTTTTGAAAATTTCTGAATTTTAAGTGAGTTTGGTAAACTTAAAACATTGAGCTGGAGAGCTGAAATTATTACCACATGCTTTTAACGTTATTTCGCAACATGTATGACTTCTTCGTTCGCAAATTTCCAAAGAAAGCAAAATTTGGTCTACCCTCAGCAGGTACTTATCTACATAAAACTTTTACAGCAGATCAAGTTCAAATTTTGATTAAATTTTTGAAAGGATACAGGATTTGGATCTCATACTACAGGTAGTCGTTAGTACATAAATCTAATAAGTATAAATTTTGCTGTAAGCACAAATCTCCCTCCCCCTCCTTGCTGCCAAAAAACCAAACATTGTAGCACATATTTCTTACCTTGAAAAATAGTTGGATAAAATGTACTCATTTCTATTACGATTGCAGCTCTTATTAAATTCAGATCCATATAAATTACCTAATTTTACCAATAATAGTAATTTGATAATTATAAACTTTTAGTGATAATGGATTCAAAGTCATGGCATACCCTCGAAATGGAAAATTTAGCACTTGTTTGTGCATAACTCTTTGTACCTCTGGTACGGAAATGTTTTCATCGAATATTTCTGTTTACTAATTTTTCCATATATTATAGGTAAGTATTTTCAAAAATTTTTTAGAGTTTTTTTTTTACCACTGCGTTAGTATAATAAATCAAACGATGTATTACTATTTTTCGAAAATTTTCACTGATAACAGATTTTTCACATCGATTTTATTTACATTTTACAATCCATTTATAAAAAATTATTTCACCTACGACCTTCACAAATAACAATACGATTTACGTTTGCGAAGAGATACGGCCAATATTTCTATAAAATTATCGCCACAAATATTTTATAAAAACCGAGCAGTAATCAGTTCGAATCATAGTTCTTACTTTAATCGTATTCGTTAGCATCATGATTTCAAAATTTTTAATCACAGCAATCATTGCATTTTCAACTATTGAGTTTATATACTGCAAACCAGAAGCAGACAAAAAAGGAGCCAACAATGGTGCTGGAGATGGTGGACCTACAACTGATGCTAGTGTAAGTGAATTAGAATATCAGTAATTGAAATAATGTCTCAGAAAAGTCATTTTTTTTACATCGATCAAAGCCGTCGTCGTCAGGGTCACTTCTCCTTGTCAGGAGGTTGCGTGCATCGACGCCTATATCAGTTGGCTCCTTGCGCACTTGACAGTTTCTTTCAGGGTCTTTGCAAGGTGAGTTGACTGGTGAGTTGGTTGTTACCAATTCTGATCTTCTTCGCCTTCTTGTTGATTTTCCTTGTATTCTTCCCTGTACATCTAACACGTTGAACCGCCTTGGAGAGAGTGGGCAACCTTGCCATACTCCCTTCTTAATGCTGCATTTATTCTTCAAGTATTCCCTCCCGATCTTTATGTTAGCGCTTTGGTTCCAGAACAGATTTTGGATTATCCGCAGGTCTTTGTCGTCGACATTGTACTTCCTCAGGATCTTCAACATCTTCTCATGGTTGACACGATCAAATGCCTTTTCGTAATCTATAAAACACACGATGATTTGC
Source organism: Ferrisia virgata (assembly GCA_900060175.1). NCBI lineage: Eukaryota > Metazoa > Arthropoda > Insecta > Hemiptera > Pseudococcidae > Ferrisia > Ferrisia virgata. Next base: position 11,451 of record FIZR01029309.1, read on the forward strand.
CTGTTTGCATTCAATGTTCTTTGAATGACCATTTTCAGCAGTGCTATCGCGTCTCTGGTTCCTTTCTTAGCTACAAAGCCATATTGAGTCTCACTTAGATTTTCATCCAGTTTACTCTCAATTCTGGCATTAATGATTGATAGCAGTAGCTTGAGTGCATGGCTCATTAGCGCGATGGTTCTGCACCTTGAGCACTGTTGCGAATTGTTCTTCTTTGGAATTGGTACAAAATTCACTGCTTTGCAGTTGTCTGGAAGTGTACCTTTATCATACACTTCGTTAATAATCTTCAAAAGCTCCTTCTCGTACGCTGGCGTGATATACATGATCAAGTCCACTGGTATGAGGTCTTCTCCAATCGCTTTATTGTTTCTAGCTCTCTTCACAGAATTTTTCAGCTCCCACATTTCAATTACGGGTGCTGTTTCTTCTGTTGTGACTTCTATTTGAGCTGGGCGGGTGTCATCTCCCGATCAGAGCACTTGTAAGAATAAATCTTTGCTTCTATTTTACAAATACATGCGACTGCTTCATTACATTTTACAGATCCCCGCAAACACTTATCCTAATCCCAAACGAGACGAAAACATACAGGACACATACGGTTCGGGCACTAAAGTGAGTATAAACTACGAAAAATTAAAGTAGCATTTTAAAAAAAGGTGACCATTCGTTTTGGTACATTAATCGAGGGCTTAAGTGATAATTCAATGAGTCCAAATTTAAATTAAGATTCTCAAAAAAAAAAAGCAGAACTCTAAATTCTAAATTTTCCCATCGTTAGGTAGCTGACCCATACAGATGGATGGAAGATTCGAAATCTGTTGAATCTAAGGCTTTCATGAAAGCTGAAATGGATATCACTAAACCATACCTGGAAAAAAGCCCCTTCCGTAATGAGCTAACAGCTCGCTATAAAGAATTGTACGATCATGCGAAATTTACTGCCCTTTATCCAGTAGGCAAAAAATTCTTCTCCAATCAAAACAGCGGATTACAAAAACAAGAGTGCGTAACGATATTATTTTAATTGAATGAAATTCAAAGAGCATAGGATAAATATTGAATTGGAGTAGGAAGTAGGTAACTATGCATAGTAAACTAATGTTGATTCCAGTGTGGTCTATATACACGATTCATTCAATGATAATGGCAAGGTATTTATTGATCCAAATGTACCCAATGAAGACGGCACCACTGTTCTGGATAACGTCAGTTTTTCGTACGATGGGTTAAATGTGGCTTATTCTGCTAGTAACAATTCTGCTTCGAAAATCGTGCGTTTCAAACATGTGGAAAATGGTTAATATTTGTTTTTGCTTCTTTACGTATCTACAATTTAAAATGACATTTTTTTTCAAATAGGTAACTAATCTTTTTTACCTGATTACTATTTAATGCAGGAAGTATGTATAAAGATAAGCTGGAAAATGTTAAAGATTCAGAAGAATTACAATGGTTGCGGGATAATAAAGGAATATTTTACTCGGTAACCGAGCGTAATATCAAAATGAAAGAAATTATAAAAATAACCACAGAAAATTAATCCGTTCAAATATTTATTACAATTTAAGGCCTATTCCAATGATCCTAAAAATACGTCAACCAAGCATCATAAACTCTACTTCCACGCAATGGGAACTGACCAATCTAAAGATGTCGTAGTGGCTGAATTTCCAGACCAACCAGATTATTACATGTATGTTCCTCATTTAGTTCACATTTAGAAAAAAAAAAATGACAAAAATTAGGTGCATCTGCATATCAATTAACAGTCCTATTAATTGAACTTGATTTTTTAGAGCGGGCCTAGTAAGCGAATGTGGTAAATACCTGATTGTTACCGGAACGATAGATTACGATAGTTATGTGGTATATATTGCTGATTTGGAAAAGATCAAATATGAAATAAAGGGCAAACTAGAACTGATACCAATCGTTTCAAAGATGGAGGCTGATTATGCCGTACGTAAGCCTGTAAACTACATTTGTAAAGAACGACTTTCACTCAGCTTATCTTAGAAGTGCAACAGTAAGTCATCGACTTTTGACTGACTGAAATGATCGAATATTTCAAAATTTTACACAAAAAAACGAATGCACAAAAAAAACATACCAATGGCTTGTTTTTTGAGCCTGATATTGGTATTGTGAACGAGATACGAGAATTGTCCATTCATGCGATTAAAAAGAAAGAGCGCTCCACAATGCTTCTCTTTTTTTTCTTAATCAGTTAATGACCCCTCCTCTTCGCAGGGCGCATCTAGGACCTCTTCATATCATAATTCAACATCAAAGCTCGATTTGTAAGGGAGATATATTCGTGGGAAAATGCAAAAATAAGAAAAACCTAGCAAATAACTCCCATTTCAGGTCTGTAAGCGACTGCCCAAAAAACTACTTTTGCGGGGCTGTAAGGAGGTACAATGGATACGAAAAGTCGAAACCCGCACAAGACGCATCTATGACCCCCTACTAAGTCTACACACCAAATTTAAACTTGATATGTTTTCAGGGTTGAAAGGAGGGGGGAGCTCATTATTTATCCTCCCAATTGACCTAGGAGGCTGATTTTTGGATATTTTATGCTTATTTTGATTCGATATCAATTGGCTTGAAAAGGATTCTTCCCCCTCAGCACCCCCCTTACCCCTCAAATTTGGACATACTGAATTTTGACCAAAGATTATTCCTTGTTATATGTACATTTAATCAATCTCAAGCAGAGTAAATGATTCTAGTCTTCCGAGAAAAAAAATAAAATAAATAAAATTAAAAGATAATGAAAAATAAAAAAATAATGAAAAATAAAAAAAAATAAAAATAGAAAAATTAAAAATAATAAAAAAATAAAAATAGAAAAATTAAAAATAATAAAAAATAAAAATAGAAAAATTAAAAATAATAAAAAATAAAAATAGAAAAATTTAAACTAAAAAAGTAAATTAAAAAAATAAAAATTTGACATCGTCAAAAATGGTCTGAATGGTCTTCCAGAGTTCTAAAACAAATGTTGTTCATATCCCCCTCAATCCGCCATAAGTTGATCGACTGTAATAGCCCGGTTTTTTATAGACCATACGACACAGGAAATCAGACTAAAAATCCTCTAAATAAGCGAATCTTCATATTCATTCAGTTAAAAGTCATTGACACCTGACAACACTGATCAGTATATTTATTCCATATCTACGGATATTTTACAGTACATCACCAACACTGGTAATTTATTCATTTTTCGAACTGATAAAGATGCCGATAATGGTAAACTTGTTTCAATTGATATCAGTAAACCGAATGCATGCTCATGGATGGATCTGGTTCCGGAGAATAAAAAGGATAAATTGGAATTTGCCACAGTAGCGTCTGATAAATACCTGCTTTTATGTTACACTCAAGATGTAAAGGTAAAATAACTGAAGTTTTTTCCTGAAAAATTTGCAGAGCCGTAGAATTTATTTGCCTTCTTCTATTTTTTAAATTCAAAACTTAGTTAATTGTTTTGATATGCAAAAAAAAAATTGTTCGAATTGATTTATTCGAGGCTTGATTTGGAGTTCGATCTAAAAGGGATAAAAGTGAAAATAGCATAAGGGTTAGAGTAATCTTTTTAGATGGCTATAAGAAGGGTAAAAATCACAAAAAATTTGAATTCCTCGAGGACGTACTGAAATCTAAAATCAGACTAATACTCCTGAAACACGACTTTTTTACCTTTTCCACCTCGAAAACACTTGATTCCACCAACACGAAATTGCAGCACGATTTTCAATCATTTTTTAATGTTCTTCGAATTTCTTCTTCACCCACAGTCTATCCAAAATTGAAGTATTTCAGCTTGTACACTTTAAGGAGTTTTATCGACTCCCTTATCTAAACATAATTTACCCATCTACACGATTTAGATGTATCGCAATATTAATCAAAATATGTACCATGCAACTACACAAATATATGATAATAATTATAATATTTTTATTGGTACTTTTCGCAATATAGAGCGTAGTCCAATTACACGATATCGCAACTGGTAAAATGATTCAGAAATTCCCTCTAGAGATTGGTCAAGTTGAAGAGGATGGGGTAGGTAGCAGCAAGCAATCGCCGCATCTATTTATCAACTTCGAATCTTTCCTTACTCCTGGTATTCTCTATCACTGTGATTTATCAAAACCACCACCATTTAATTTACAGGTAAATGACTAGCTACCTATGTATAACATAATGTTCAGAATTTCCGTTTCATAGAATGATTCCCAAAAAAGGAAAACTTTTTAATAAATTATGATTTTATTTTACAGATCATACGAGAAATTAAGGTAAAAAATTTCTGCAAAGAAAATTTCCAAGTCGATCAAGTATTTTACGACAGTAAAGATGGCACTAAAATACCAATGTACATTGTTTACAAAAAAGTAATAAATTATTTTGTAATTCTGAAATATTGTTTTAGAAAAAAAAAATCGATAATTTTGTTGTTGTTTTTTTAAAGGATTTGCCGAAATGTGGAAACCATTTAACTTATTTGACTGCTTTTGGTACTTTCGGTATTAATAAATTACCATATTTTGCTGTTAATCGTTTGGTTATTATATGTAATCTGAACGGAGTTCACGCCGTAGCCAATGTCAGAGGCGGAGGGTACGTATAAAGAAGAGTTTTTGCAATACCAATTCCTTCGATCGAAATTATTTGTACATTTTTAATTGTACAGAGAATATGGCAAACGATGGCACCAAGCAGGGCAACGCGACAAAAGACAAAATTCTTTCGATGATTTTCAAGCCGCCGCCGAATATTTGATAAATAACAAATTTACCAATAGTAAACTACTAGCCACCTTTGCAGCTAACTCTGGAGGTATGATACCTGTAGCTAGTATGAATCAGAGACCAGATCTGTTCGGAGTTGTAATTGTGGAAGCAGGGTTGGTAGTTGGTACCTATTTAGAATGAAAAACCTAAAAAAATCACTAGTTCTAGTGTATACTTGGAAAAACAGATGAATTAATTAATTTTTTTCTTCTCAGTGTTTTCGATATGTTACGATATGATAAATCTATTAGCGAACGCTATGAAATACCAGAGTTCGGTACGGCATCGAATCCGAAAGATTTTGAATTTTTGTACAAATATTCTCCTTTGCATAATATTAAATTATCAGACAAACAAGTGAGTGATTTTATTGATTTTTTTTTTCAATAAGCATCCACCTACTCATCATCATTATATCGATTCTAAATTAATTTCATTATTTTATAGCAATACCCTGCTGTGATGGTTTCAACAGGAGAACGCAATGATCAAATAGAGCCTTTTCACACTTTGAAATTAATTGCTACATTACAGTATCAAGCTAAGAGTCACCCTAACCAAGTAAAGTATTATCTATAATTATACATTGTAAACAGAACGATGCTTTTTGAACCAGATTTTCATGAATTAAGAAGCTATTCGAATCGTGCATTCATAGAGTAAAATAACCAGTGTTGAGGGAATGTTTCTTCTTGAACAAAGTGAACAGCTGAAACCATCAAGGGCATATCTACAACCTACATTAAATCTGTATACCAAATTTTAACCCCCAAGATCAAGTTGAAGGGAGGTTATGCGAGGAACAAACTCAAGAAATAAAAAAAAAACTCCATTTTCGGGGCTGTGAGGGGATGATGCGATGAGGATGTATTTTTGAAATCCTCAAAACGCACATCTATGGTCCCTACTAAGTCTACATACCAAATTCAACTTCCTAGCTCAATTTCCTCTTCATTGACCTACGAGGCTGATTTTTGGATGTAATACACAACTTTGGAGTATCTATCGTTTGGCTAAAAAAGAAATAATTTTTATGATTTTACCTCCTCAGCACTCCCTTCCCGAACTTTGGATATGACTGAATTTCGACCCGAGGTGATCTCCACTACAGAATATAAAATCCGCCGCCCATTTCAACATATTTCCAAAATTTGATCGATTTTGTTCGGTATCGAGCTGAATAAATGATTTTTAATTTCGAAAAAAAAAATAAATAAAAAAATAAAAATAAACTTTCGACTTTGGCAAAACTGGTCGTAATGGTCTTTTACGACTCCAAAACGGATTTTGTTGATATCCGCTTTCATTTACTGTAGATCTATGGACCGTAATGGCCTAGTTTCCATCATAGAAAATCAGGGTAGTCATAGCTAGAACTTAATAAGTGATGGGAGAAGAGGCTGATTATGGGAAGACTAGTTAAAAGTTGAAATCCTCAAAAAGCGTATCTAGGACCTGCACTAAATCTACATACCAACTTTTAATCTCCTATCTTAATTTAAAGTGGAGATAAGAGAAGGGCAAACTCGAAAGATCAAGGCTATGAGACGTATAATGGGACTGAAAATACAAAACCTTACAAAACACGTCAGACAGTTGGGCACATGCTAAATCTGCATGCGAAATTTCACCTTAAACCCCACTAGCTCAGTTTAAAGAGTATTATCAATGTCCAAAAAGAAAGGAAACCCTCTATCTCTGCTTATGATTGATATAGGAGGCAAATTTTCGGATATTTAACATGACTTCAAATTCTATACTGGTTACCTCAAAAACAGGCATCGCTTTTGCAATTTTTCCTCACAGCACCCTCTCCACAAAATTTGGACTTGACTTAATTTTGATCCAAGGTCACTGTGGTCAACCTAAGCCTATACTTGCCGAATTACAGCGAATTTGGTCAGTATTAATTCCAGTAATTGATTAAGGAATCATGGAACGAATATCAGACACGGCCAAAATTGGTTTTAAAGCGTTTCTAGAGCCCCAAAACAGATTTTCTAGACATTACCTCCGCCATAGCATCAACCATAGGACGATAGACTATAATATCGTGTTATTTTTTGACAATACGGTACAGAAAACCTGGCTAAAAATGCATCAACACTTCTGCCACTTTTTATTCTACTTCCCGAAAGCAATTGTATGATGAAATGTATCATTTCTAGAAAAATCCTTTCATACTGCAAGTTGATCCGGATGTTGGAGCTTTATACGAAGTATCACAAGATCAAGAGGTATTATATACTCAATTACAGCAGATTGTAATTTTACTTTGATTTTATTCAACCATTTACTCTTCATTTGACACAGATTCAAATGCTTGTTGACGAGATGGGTTTCATTTTGAAGAATACTGGAATTCAATTTCAGCCATCACAACCTTCCGGATTTACTCAATTTTTTATCAACTCGCAACGCCTATACTTTATAAGCTTATTTAATGTAACAAAATCCACTACGTATTTTCATGAAAAATTTTTTTTCGCCATATTAAGTCATACACTTATTTATCATATGCACTATTTCATAAATAAAATATAAAGACAATAATAGAAATAAAAAATGAAATAAAATAAAATATTATACTGATTTGGGAGCTAAAATTTCTCACGTAGCTTTAGTAAGAGGGTCGTTTGGTTGTAAATATGCCATTTGGAGATATCAGCTATTCCGTGTAATATCAACCTCAATCCCGTTACCACTGATCATTTTATTTACTCAATGAATGAAACAAATGTAAAAAATAAAAGTCGATTCAACTGTGTTTTGTACAGTTAAATGTTGAGACATAAATAGATATCACATAACGTTTATTTGATTTCTTGTGAAGAGCATGTGAGAGAAGTTGGCGTATAGCAACACAATCAAAGGACAAGTACTCATTTCCCTCACCCGATTCAACCCTATATTCACCACCATCATCATCATCACCACAGGTATTTGTGACATTTTTTGCACCGTAATTATTCCATATGTAGGAGTATTTTAAATAAATTTTTTATACTCACGAAATTTTCCATCTTATTCTAAACAAAAATAGAGAATTAATGTCATGCTCGCACAAACGCACATACCTGAAACAAAATTTTTCAAATATTAGCAATACGAAGATCTGTACAAAAAGTAAATGTGCAGATTAAAAATAAATTATAACTGAAATACTAGTACGAAATTTTGCATCTATCGCAATAATAATTTATTATACGATATCCATAAAGCCAGCTCAGAAACAGCATAATTAATTACAATTCATTGAAAAATAATTAATGATCACATAAATTGTACAAAGTACATACATGTGAAATATTTTTGCCCAAAATTGATTTCGATGCTGGCAATAATTTTTTCATCCCATATTTTTCGTGCGTTTTTTCCCTACATACCAATGTCATAAATCGTATCAGATACTCACATACTCACATATTTTCGGAAAAATTTTCATTTGGGTGCAATTTTTCATATTGTTTTCATTCACTTTTTACGACCGCTAAATTAAAATTTTTTTCAGATATAACCTTGCCAATACGGTTTTACGTCAATATGTCTTCAAATACGATGGAAATTTAAATTGAATTTTTCATTTGGGATATTTTAGCTCATTTTAATCATCGACTAAAATTCGACCTGAACTCTACATTTTATTTCTAACGTACTACGGACTATCATGATTTTAACATTAAGTATTCTTGAAGTATTCCTAACAATCTTGACCTTTGAATGCGTTTACAGTCAATCTGAACAAGAAAAAAAAGGAGCATGTGATGTTGGAGTAAGTTCATTTGAAATAATATCTCCCTTATATCGCGAATCACATTCACCAATAGATATTTTTCATGTTTTTTCAAATTTTCGTTTGATCGATGGAAACGCTGTTTTAAATTTCACAGATTACCTCCAAAAATTATCCGAATCCTAGAAGGGATGACAAGGTACAAGATACATATGGGAACGGCATAAAGGTCTGTATGGCATACTCAATTTGTTGTAATAAATATAGGTACGAATAGAGTTTGAATTGGAGAAAAAATATCATTTCATATTTAATGTTCAATATACAGGATGTTTCAGAGTAGAACTAAGGAATTTTAGCCAGTGACTAGGCAGTAGGCAGCATATACCGAGTTTATGTATGTATGTTTGTCTAGCCTCTGAGCCGCAGGGGCTGATCTACTCTAAGAAAACAATTTTTTCTAATTTCGCATAAGTATTTTAAGCGAGTGCAGCTTGAGAACTAAAACAAGTAGCGTTTTGGAATTTATTCGAGGGAAAAGTGGATTTTATCTAGATTACCATGGTGTGGTTAGTTTTTGAAATAGTAGAGCAGGGGAGCGAGCAGTAGATAGAATAATGGGAAAAACGTGCACCAAACCTACAGTTTTCATTAGCCTGGTTTTCTATGTCATATTGTCAATGAAAACCAGGCTATTACAATCTATTGACCAACGTCGGATGAGGGGGGAGGGGGGATATCATCAAAATCCGTTCTGGGGTCCTAGAAGACTATTAATACAATTTTTAGTCATGCCAAACATTAATTTTTATTTTTTTTTCCCGGAACATCAAAATCATTTACTCGGCTCAACACTGACCAAAATCGTTCGAATTCGGTCAATCGACTCTGTTTGGCGGTAGATTAGATATATATGAGTGGGGATGAACTTGGGTCAAAATTTAGTTATGCCCCAATTTGAGGAAGGGGGTGCTGAGAGTTCAAAAACGCAAGAATTGCCCCTTTTGAACCCGATTGATAGAGAATCAAAAGTTGTATAACATATCCAAAAATCAACTTCCCAAGTTGATCAGGAGGGGAGATACGGAGGCTTTCCCCGTTTTTGACTTTGAAAAAGGGCTGTTCTTCCCCTATCCCTCGACCAAATTGAGCTAGGAAGTTGAAATTTGGTATGTACGTTTAGTTGGGGTTGTAGATGTGTTTTTTGGGGGTTCCAATTTCTCAGCTTCATCGCACTCCTTCACAGCCCCCAAAAAGTGGGTTTTTGAAAGGTTTTTCTCATTTTTTTCATTTTTTGAGTTTGTTTTTCATATAACTCCCCTCCAAATTAAGCTAGGAACTTTAAATTAGGTATGTACATTTAGTGGGGGTCGTAGATTTGCCTATTGGGAGTTTCGATTTCTCAGCCTCATTTTACCCCCCTCACAGCCCTGAAAAAACTGTTTTTTGGTCGTTTTTCTTATTTTTTGAGTTTGTTCATCGTATAACTCCCCTCCTAATTGAGTCAGGAAGTTTAAATTAGGTATGTGCATTTAGCAGCGGTCCTAAGAGTAACTTTTGGGGGAGTCGACTTTTCAGCCCGATTGCACCCCCTCACAGCCCCGAATATGTGGTTTTTTGATCGATTTTTATAATTTTTAGAGTTTGTTCCTCGCATAACTCTCCTCCAAATAGGGCCAGGAAGTTGAAATTAGGTATGTCTCACCTGTAGGAACCCTTGATGTGCCTTTTGCAGGTTTTGACTTTTTAGCCTCATTCTTCCTACCTGCAATATTTTTTTTTCAATTCTCATGATTGTAATATGTTACGAAAATCAGGCTTTTGCGATGCTTTTTTTTCTTTTTTGTTAAATTATTCAAAAAGTTTTACCCACAACAAATCAATTAAATTGATGTAATTGAAACAAAAAAGTTAGCTGTTTTCAGTGCCGTAAACCTAATCTCATTATCTCACTTGGGTAAAAAATTACGAGTATTTGAAAAAATAATTAAAAAAATGTAGTTTTTTAAAAATTTTATTCGTATTTTCGAGAATTTAAATGCTCATAATTTCTCATCCAGAGTAGATCAGCCTCCTAGGCTCAGAAGTTATTCAAATGTTGCTTAGTCACTCGCCAAAGTCCCTTACCTCTAGCTTGAAGCACATTGCATGTATACCAAAAAATACATAGTCGTTCGATATTTTCTCCAATTTCAGGTACCAGATCCTTACAGATGGATGGAAGATTTAAAATCCGAGGAAACTAAAGCATTCATTCAAGCAGAAAAGGACCTCACAAAAGCGTATTTGGAAAAAAGCCCATATCGTGCTGAATTAACAGCTCGTTATACAGAACTATACAACCATCCAAAATATTCGGCGCTTTTCCAAAAAGGCAAAAAATTTTTCTCCATTCAAAATACCGGATTACAGAATCAAGAGTAAGTGGAATTGTTTCCATATTTTTCACGCTGCAAAATAGAGTTGGATGAATATGAAAAATATTCGTTTCAGTGTGCTTTATATACACGATTCATATACCGATGAAGGTAAAGTTTTTCTCGATGCAAATATACCGAATAAAGATGGTACAGTTTCATTGTCTGATACCTCCTTTTCTTATGATGGGCTCATCATGGCTTATAAAATCAATATGAATGGTTCTGATGGGAAGATAGTTAACTTTAAAAATGTAGAAAAGGGTAAATAAATATACCTATTTCAATTTTGGTTTAAGTACTCCAATTAGGTATTCATTCTTTTATATTTTTTTTTCAAGGGGATATTTACAAGGACCGGTTAACTAACGTAAAGTTTTCTGAACTATCGTGGACACACGACAATAAAGGATTATTTTATGCGGTAATCAATTCGATTTAGAAAAGAAAATCAATGAAAATGATAGCACTAGTCAATTATGCTAATTGGTATCACCATTTTAGGCTTATCCAGATGGTCCTGAAAAAGATTCGAATAAGAATCATAAACTTTACTACCATGTACTAGGAACTGATCAGTCTAAAGACGTTATGGTCGTAGAATTTCCAGATCATCCTGATTATGTGATGTATGTGTCCATGCAGAAGCTATGCCCATTCGGCATACGTAGTAAATAACCTTCAAAATTGACTTCATTGGACATAAAATTATAAATTTAATTGTATAATTTATAGTACAGCCGTAGTAAGCCATTGTGGTAAATACCTGGTTGTAATGGCGTCAGAAAATTTCCAAGATAATGTGGTATACATTGTTGATTTAGAAAAGATACAATACAAAATAACAACCAAATTGGAACTTAAACCTATCGTCACTAAAATCGAGGCCAATTACGCAGTACGTATCCCATTTAGTATACTTTCGGAGAAAAAACAGAGTGAATAGGTAAACTTCTAAAAGGCACATCTGGGACCACTACTAAAACTACATATCAAAGGGTATCGATGGATAAAATAGGTGAATCGTTCATAGGTACTTGAGTACAAATTTATATTTTTTTGCGATTTTAAAAATAGGAAAACATTTGGGAAAATTCGAAACGCTATTTTTCCACCATACTTTTCACTCAAAAAAAAGTAGTTGTTTTTGGTTGAAAAATTTTTTCACGAAATATATCCTAAAATACCTACTTAAAGAGCCCAATTTTCACTTCGTTTCGTTTCTTTTTCGTAATTTTTGAAATTTTAATTCAGGCGATAAAAGCACAAAACTAAAAATTATAAATGTTATTGTCTTTACTCGCGAAATTATCACATGAGAAAACTAGCAACAGATTCGTGTTCAGAGATTCGTGTTCAGTAGCTCGAATTACCCTCCATAAACACTATTCGCGCAATAAAAGTAAGAAATTTCAAAAACTCACATTTTCATCCGAAACTTTTTTCTACTCCATTTTTAAAATTTCTTAAAAATCATCAAAAACTGGGTAAAAAATTGACAGAAATTTGAAAAAATGCACAAAATTGATCAAAAATCGGAAGAAAACGGTTGAAAATTATGAGAAAATTGAATAAAAGTTTGGCAAAAAAAGTTGGTTACTACAGAAAATTTATCCAAAAATCGTTAAAAATCTTTGAAAATCGGCTAAAAATGCGGTAAAAAATTTATAAATTGATTAAAATCACGAAAAAAAGGTTGAAAATTATGTAAAAATTGATATAAAACGTGGAAATAATCGTTTAAAATCATCAAGAAATAAGCAAAAATTTAATAAAAATGGATGGAAATTGCCGAAAATTGATGAAAAATTACGAAAAACTGTTGAAAAATTGGTAAAAATTGACCAAAATCATGGAAAAAATGGTGAAAAATCATAGAAAATTTGGAAAAGAAAATTCAATAAAAATAAATACAAATTGTCCTAAAATACGAAAAAATCGTAAGAAATTATCGAAAATTTTGTAAAAATTTGATAAAAAGTGCAAAAAATTGATCAAATTGATGGAAAAAATGTTGAAAATTGGGTAAAAAATGACCAAAAATATGAAAAAAATTCTTCAAAACAATCGAAAATCGAGTAAAAATTTAATAAAAATAGTTTTGAAAATCCGTAAATTGATAAAAAATGTTGGAAATTATGTGAAAATTGACTAAAAATCACGAGAAAATTTTGAAAAAGGAGTAAGAATTAATCAGAAAATTGCTAAAAACTTGAACAAAACCAGGTAAAAGTTGGACAAATATGAGTAACGATTGATTAAAAAACAGGGAAAATGTAGAAATATAAGTGAAACATGACCTAAAATATGAAAATGAATCGTTAAAATTATCCAAAATCGAACAGAAATCACAAAATGTTGGAAAAATATGTAAAAATAGACCAAAAATCGTTGAAAAAAATTCAAAATCGTGTAAAAATTTGACAGAAATGAATAAAAAGCGCCAAAAATTGATAGAAAATCAAAAAAAAATCTTTAAAAATGTGTGAGAATTGACTTAAAATATAAAAAAAAAATGTTAAAATCATTGAAAAATGATAAAAAATTACGAGAAAATGTTGAAAATTGACAATTTTTACCAATTTTGTACCTAATTTTTTATGATTATTTAACGTTTTTGGATCAATTTTCACATATTTCCAACATTTTTGCCTTATTATTACCGTATTTTTAATGATTTTTAACAATTTTTGGTAAATTTTCACTTTTATTTCAATATTTTTTCGTGATTTTTACCCGATTTTTAACGATTTCTGACGATTTTAGTCCAATTTTCACTTCTATTTCAACATTTTTACGTGATTTTGAGTCAATTTTCAGATATTTCTCACATTTTTGACAAATTTTTACCCAATTTGTAATAATTTTCAACAATTTTTAGTCAATTTTCAATTCTATTTCGACATTTTTTTGTGATTTTTGATAAATTTTCGGCAATTTTTGCCCATTTTTGTAAAATTTTCACCCGATTTTTGACTTCTTTTTCAATATGTTTTCGTGATTTTTGATAATTTCTCGATTTTTTTCATATTTTACGTCAACTTTCACAACTTTTTCAACGTATACGCTTTTTAGTCATTTTTGTCGAATTTTTAACCAATTATTAATCAAATTTCACCAATTTTACCAATTTTTACCCAAATTTCGATGATTTTTGAGGAATTATGAACATAGGGAAGCGAAAAATTTCAGATGACAATATGAATTTTTTAGATTCGAATTTCAACGATTTTAGTCAGCATTAATGCGAGTGACTTATTTTAAGCTTCAAGGTCGAGAAAAGAAATAATGAAATAAATATCTGACATGCCCAAAAATGGTCTTAATAGTTTTCCAGAGCTCCTAAATAATTTGACAAAGAGTATTTAGATAAGCTAGAAATATTATATTCAGCTTATTAAGTTCAATTTTATAACATACTAATTTTAAAGATATTTTTGCTTTACAGTATCTTACCAATAACGAAAACACATTCATTTTCCAAACCGATAAGGATACAGATAACTACAAATTAATTGCAATCGATATCTCTAGTCCAGATCCTATCAAATCAGCAAGAGATTTTGTTGCAGAAAATAAAAAGGATAAATTAGAATATGCCTACGCAGTGCATGATAAATACATGGTTTTGAGTTATACTCAGGACGTCAAGGTACGTCTTGAGAAAATTTTGATAAAAGCTGCCTACTTATTAATTAAAAATATCATATTTGAAACAGTTATTAACGTATATCTCAATGAATGTTCAATGACCAACTATCGAAATCGATCTTTCATTTATTTATATATTTCTTGTATTTCAGACCGTTCTCTATTTACACGACGTAATAACGGGTAAAATGATAAAGAAATTTCCTCTGGATATTGGCGCCGTTGAATTTGGAGGATTCTTTGGCGACAAAAACACGCCACATATATTCATGAACTTTGTATCCTTCCTTACTCCCGGTATCATATATCACTGTGATTTATCCAAACCATCCTTTGATCTTGAGGTAAACACCGGTAAGACTTGAAAAAAATAAAATAAAACTCTTACCGAAAATTATTCTACAGATCGTAAGAGAAATTAAAGTGAAAAATTTCAACCGAGAGAATTATGAAACCGAACAAGTCTTTTATAACAGTAAAGATGGGACTAAAATTCCCATGTTTATGGTTCATAAAAAAGTATGCTAATAATTTTATAACAATTTTTGGAAAATCTTGTAACGAAAATTAATTTTTCAATTATTGCACTATTTTCTTCTATTTTCTTTTTTTTTTTTAGGATTTACAAAAATGTGGAAATAATCTAGTTTTTTTAAAAGCTTACGGTAGCACAGGTATCAGTAATTTACCATATTTCGCTGTAAATCGTTTAGTTATTATAAGTAATTGCAACGGAATACACGCATTTGCCAATGTTAGAGGTGGAGGGTACGTATCTCTTTTTTAGGTAATGTAAAATCATCTAAATTGCAAATTTTTCCAAATATATTTTTAATAAAAAGTATTATTCATTTAGAGAATACGGCCAACTTTGGCACCGAGCTGGACAGCTAGACAAAAAACAAAACTCATTTGATGATTTTCAAGCTGCTGCCGAATATCTGATAAAAGAAAAATACACTAATAATAAATTGCTGGTGATTAATGGAGCTGCACACGGTGGTTTAGTGGTAGGAGCTAGTCTTAATCAAAGACCGGATTTATTTGGCGTTGCAATCGCCGATTCAGGGTTCGTATATATGCTCGTCCATATTTCAGAAATAAAATTGTACAAACTGATCACGTGTGATGGAAACAAATCAAACTTCTCTTCTTCATTACAGTGTTTTTGACATGCTACGATACGACAAATTCTCTATCGGTCGTACTTGGGTAACAGAATTTGGTTCGTCGTCTAATCCGAAAGATTTCGAATATTTGTACAAATACTCTCCTTTGCAAAATGTCAAAATACCTGACGATCTTAACAAACAGGTAACCTCACAAAAACATGAATAATAATCGAACTCGTGCCACTTACTGATTCGATATATTTTAACAGTATCCTGCAGTAATGCTTACAACAGCAGAACAAGATGAGACAGTACCATCTATGCATTCTTTGAAATTCATTGCCACTTTACAATATCAAGCTAAAAATCATACAAATCAAGTACGTCACCTGCATCTACTACCCAATTATAGTTTCAAAAATACTTCGGGAATCATACTACATTGAAACGATCTATTTTTAGAAAAATCCTTTTATAATTCGAATCGATAAATTTGGAATTGATGACGATTTACCATTGGATAAAGAAGTAAAGAATCAATATTCAATACGAAATAAGTCAATTTTTACCGTAATTACTTAATTGAATAAAAATTCGCCAACTTTTTTACATTGTTTCAACGCAGATAGCACAAATTGTCGACATGTTGAGTTTCATTTTAAAGATCACTGGAGTTAAATTCCAGTCTTGTACAAGTTGAATTTTACTACGAACCGAAGCAGTGTAATGCATATTTCTCGGACAATATTTGCAGTGAAAGATGATGAAATTGAATTTTCTCGGTATTACGTAACCTTACCCATATTAATATACATAATACGCATTTAATAAATTTATTAAAAAAACTAGCTTTGATATTTATTTTACGCATAAGATGAAGCAAAAAGCATCACAATGCATTGCTTTTTCAGCATGATTTTCCTGAAGTCAAGAATATACGTGAATTGTCCAAAAATGCGGATGTTTTTTCTTCAGAAGTAATAGAAGTAAAGGTAGGTATTGGAATGAATATCTGAAACCCAGACAAGGCAAACTAAGGACAACTACTACATCTACATACCAAAACTTAAACTTCGCAGCTCAATTTGGAGAGGAGATAAGATAAGCATGAGACAAACTCAAAAAATGTGAAAAACCTATCAAAGTACAACCTTTTTGTACTGTAGATTGGAGGGGGGGGGGGGGGGGGGGTGCAAGGAAACTGAAAAAGCGAAACTCACAAAAAATATATATGTGGCCCCTACTAAGTCTACATACCAAATTTCAACTCGCTAGCTCAATTCAGAGATAAAATATGCGTGAGTCAAACTCAAAAAATAAGTAAAATCGTTCAAAAACCACTTTCTGTGGGGCTGTGCGGGGTGCAATGGGTTTGAAAAGATTAATCTCCCCAAAAGTGCATCTATGGCCCCTACTAAGCCTACATACTAATTTCTACTTCTTCGCTCAATTTGGAAGGGAAATAGGGGAGGAACAGCTCTTTTTCAAGTTCAAAAATGGGAAAACCTCTTATATATCTCCCTCCCTAATTGACCTAGGATGCTGATTTTTGGATGTGATATAGAACTTTTTATTCTCTATTGATCGGCATGAAAAAGAATAATTTTTTGGATTTTTGCCTTCAGTACCTTCTCCCGCAAATTTGGCCATAACTAAATTTTGATCCGAAGTCATCCCCTCTCAAAAATATCAAATCTGGTGCTAATCTAAGTCTACTGACCAACTCTGATAGATTTTGGTTGGTATCGAGCCATGTGAATGATTTTTAATTGGTGAGGGGAGGGGGGAGGGGTATAAATAAATATCCGACATCGTCAAAAATGGTCGTAATGGTTTTGTGGAACCTTATGACGGATTTCGTTGAAATCCCCCCTCACCTCTCATTCGTCGTAGGTCGATAGACCAGAACAGTCTGGTTTAAAACAGACTGAAAACATGCGATTATCAACAATGAAATGCAACCGAAGTTAAATTGCAATGTCATATTCCAAGAAGACCCAATAATTCTTTTCAATTCTGCTTCCTCAAGAAATCCCCCCCCCCCTTCAAATTCTTTGGTATTTTTTTAAAAAATCGTAAAAAAGGCAAAAATTTATATTTTTTAAAATCTTTGAAAGAAGCGGAAACTATGAAAATTTGTCAACGATGATAATTTTGGATATAAATATGTGCAATGATAGCATTTTTAGAAAAAATGCTCAACAATTTTGTTGATTTTTAAATTTTTTTCAAAAATTAGCAAATTTTGAGTAAATTTTGCAAGTTTAGAAAATTTAGTTAAAAGCTGAAATTTTTACCACATCCTTTTGAAGTCATTTCGCAAGTATTGTGAGCCCATCAATTTGCAGATTTCCAAAAAAAGCAAAATTCAATCCATCCTAGCACTCATGTTTTGTAATTTTTTTTGAAAAATTTCCATCCATTCATACACTTTATCAACTTTATCGAGAGAAATAAAAATTCCACAACGCTCAAAAAATGGATATTATATTTTCTCTCACACAGCTGCATACTCATCGTTTGCAATTTTTTTTGGAAATTTTTATTTGTTCACCTTCGCATTATTTTACCAAATTTTTTCCCTATATTTTCTCTGCGTCAGTCTATGTAAATTACAAACCCTATTTCCACATTTTTTATTCTTTATAGATTTATCATTTATACTTTTTACGATCATTAAATTAAAATTGTTGTTTTTTTGCAAAACAGCTACGACCTTGACAAAGATTCGATTTTACATACGTACAAATACATACCATCGTTTATAATATTTTTCAGTCCATCTTCATCTTTCTTCATAGTTACAATTCCGATCATATTGGTGAGCGTCATGATTTCAAAATTATTCATTAGAGGGTTCACTGTAATATTGTTAATTCAGCGTGTTTACAATGCACCTGAGTCCGACAAAAAAGCAGCTGGAGGTGATTCTAGTGCTCCACTCGATAGCAGTGTACGTATAATTAGAACATTTTTGTTTAACATTTGATAGGCACTTGAGGAACTTTTTACCCAAAGATTTTAAAGTATATTAATTCACATTTTTACAGATCCCTGCCAAGAATTATCCGAATCCTAGGAGAGACGATAAAATACAAGATACATATGGAAAAGGCACTAAGGTTTGTATATTTCATCCTGTTTCTCGTAATAAGGTGAAATGCAGTTCATAGTGAAAGCTATGACGGCACAAGAATTAGTATTACAGAATTCAACGCTTTCAAAAAATTACTATAAAATTACACCTCAATCCGAACTCACTTCGTCGTACTTTTTATACTTAATTACCAACATTTATCTTAATATCGCAAGAAATAAACGAACTATGAATACGATCTACTGATTATCTACTTCAGGTTCCAGATCCATACAGATGGATGGAAAATATTAACGCTGGTGAAACAAAGGAATTTATTCGAGCGGAGAACGATCTTACAAAGGGTTATCTGGAAAAAAGTCCATTCCGGGCAGAATTAACAGCTCGCTACAAAGAGTTGGAAAACTATCCAAAATTTAAGGGTTATTTCCAAAAAGGCAAAAAATTTTTCTCCGAGCAGAATACTGGATTACAAAATCAGGAGTAAATTTTAATAATTATACGAGACGCTGAAGGCTGAAAATTATAACAACTACATTACGTATACACTTGATTTCAGCGTGCTTTACATACACGACTCATACACAAGTGAAGGTAAAGTACTTCTTGATCCAAACACACCTACCCCAGATGGTACTATTTCTTTGGAAAATTTGAGTTTCTCTGATGATGGTTTAATCATGGCTTATCCAACGAGTAAGAGTGGTTCCCAGTGGCAAACAGTCCATTTCAAACATATAGAACAGGGTTGGTATTATACAATAAATATGCTATAGGTATCTTGAATAATATTCATAATGTTGAAGCTTCCTTGTCGTAGGAGATATTTATAAAGAAAAACTGACTAAAGTGAGATATTCAAAATTGGCATGGACTCACGACAGTAAAGGCATATTTTACTCGGTAATAATAATACAAAATCATTCACAGAATAAATGATACGAAACTACTCGGAGATGGTGATTTGTTGGAAATTAGTCTGTCTATATACCTGCATGATTTCAGACATATCCTAATGGCAATGAAAATGAGCCTGATGATAAAAACCATAAACTTTACTTCCATCTACTGAATACCGATCAATCTAAAGATGTTTTGGTGGCCGAGTTCCCAGACCAACCTGATTATATTATGTAAGTTTATTTCGAATATACATATACATATCTGAGAAGAAAACTCGACATAAGTAACAATCATGAAAAAATATTTTTTAGCTACGGTTTAGTGAGCCATTGTGGTAAATACCTTATCGTAACAGCGACAATAGATTACGAGCAAAATGTGGTGTTTATTGCAGATTTGGAAAAAATTAAATACGACGTAAAAGGCAAATTAGAACTCATACCAATAGTACCAAAAATGGAAAATTACTATACCGTACGTATTTATATTTTTGAAAACTATAGAAATGTTTGAAATTACAAAATTTACTTAAAGGGGCTGATGGTATGAGACCGAAATGTTTAATTGTTTACATGTGCAATTTCAGGAATAGAAGTAGGTAATAATATAATAGGAGAGACTCGTGTACAATTAACCCTTTTCAACATGAGAAGTTTTTCGTTTTAATAGGACGTATAACAAAAATTTTAAATTTTCAGCATTTATAGGTGAAAATATCACGTTCCATGACCAGTAAAGTTTTTGCAAATATTTGCACTTTTTTGGAAAAATAATTTTACTGTTTTCAAAAATGATTCTCCACTCAAAATTATAGGAATACTGAATCCACCATTACTCTACCCAGTTTGAAGTTCTATTTGGTCACATGGTCAAAAAATAATTAACTATAAAATAGACGGCCTAAAAACCTACATTTTTATACCCTACGTGAAATTTTTGAAAATTTTGAGTTTCACTCGCATCCCCCTCCCCTTCTCCACCTACCCACACTCGAAGCCCAAAATTGGTTTTACGTCAAAATTATATTCAATTTGAAATCAGATACCATAAAATCTATATTTTGATACCCCATACAGAATTTTGAAATTTCAGTCTCCCTCCCCCTCCCCCTCCCCACAGTCATACTTGGCAACTCGTGGCCCTAATTGGTTTGATGCTCAAAATTATGGAAAATTTGAAAACAAAAGGCTTGCAGACGTATATTTCAACACCTCGCGTGATTTTTTTCAAAATTTCGAGCATTAGCCTCCTCCCTCCGCCCGTTTAGTTCCTATTCATAAAAATGTTACACTTGAAATCAGCACTCTCGTACTTTCAAGTTTTTCTTTCAAAAATTTGATTTTCAATGCGCTAAATTTTCATCTGAACTATTGTGCGCCATTGAGACAATTTTTTTAGCAATTTTTAAAAATGAACTGATATTTTTTCAAATTTTCTGAATAATCTGAGAACAACTAAAAAATTTATCTGGATTTTACACCAACGTAAATTTGTTCACAATTCAGTTGCACCTAACAATATTTTATAACTTGAGAGATTCCTCCACAATATCTAGATCACACTCATGGCCTCTTCTGTACCCCCTCCCCAAATGTTCAACGTAACTTGCAAAAAATAAGCTAGAATAGAATTTATTATCAGAATTTTTCATCGTTATTTTTTGATTCAATTTTCAAATAGTACGCAGTTTTTTTTGAATTTTGAATTTTTTGAAATAGGTTTAGTAGTTTTTAATATGTTAAAAAAATTGACTAAAAAATTGAAGTTACGAAAAAAAGCTTCAAACAAAAGTTGTAGAGCTTTACACGCCGATTGTTTTTCATCCTAAAACTTTTTTTTTACGTAGCACTGTACCGGAGTTATACCATCAAAAAGTGTAGATGAGGTCACTCAGGTTTTTTACACATGCCACCTTTATAAAGCTAAATAGATAAAAGTTGCACAGTAAAACATGGCTTATATTTAGGTATTTTTTCATAACCTAATTTCTTCGAATTTTTCAAAAAAAAAATTCTCATTGTTGCACATCAATCATGGTCTACATTCAGTTAAAAGTCATCTGCACTTCGCAACATTCGCAAAGCACAGCGTGAGATAAAAACACTTACATACATTTTTATTCGTTTTTTGCAGTACGTCACCAATAACGATAAAATATTCATTTTCCAAACTGATAAAGAAGCCAACAACTACAAATTAGCTTCAGTCGACATAAGCAAACCAAACAGTATCATTTGGAATGATTTCGTTCCAGAAAATAAAAAGGATACCTTGGAATATGCGCGAGCAGTACACGAAAAATACATAGTTTTGTGTTATACTCACGATGTAAAGGTAAAATTGCGGAAAATTTAGGTTAAAAGTTTACAAAAAAAAAATCACATACAAATAACATATTTTTAGCCTGATTTTCCAAGCCATACTGTCAATGAAAACCCATACTACGAACGAGGGAGAAGGGGAATATCAACAAAATCTATTCGTGGGTACCAGACGAATATTAGCACTTGCTCCCCCCCCCCCATAAGACCAAAATCATCGCTTAAATTCGTTCAATGAGGTCAGTTTGCCAGTAGTTTAGATATATTGAAGTGAAGATGACGTTGGGTCAAATTTCAGTCATTTCCAAATTTGAAAAGAGGAGGTGCTAAAGGGTGAAAATTGCAAAAATTGTTTCTTTTTATGCCAATCGATAGAGAATCCAAAGTTGTACAACATATCCAAAAATCAGTCTTATTGACCATTTAAGAGGGAAGACAAGAGGGGACGTGACCCTTTTTGACCATGAAAGTGGGCTGTTCCGCCCCTTTCTCCCATCCAAATTAAACTAAGAAGTTTGAAATTTGGTATGTATAGATTTAGTAGGGGTCATAAATGTGACTTTTGGCAGTTTCGACTTTTCATCCCCAATGCACCTCCTTAGAGCCACAAAGAAGTGGTTTTTTGTGCGTTGTTTTTATTTTTGGAGCTTCTTCCTCACATATCTTCCCTACGAATTGAACTAAGAAGTTGTAATTGGTATGCAGATTTTGTAAGGGTCCTAGATGTGTCTTTTGTAAGTTTCAGCTATTCTTTCCAATACTGGGGGGGGGGGGGGTTCAACCTTTTCACTCCAATACCGTACCGCTGCTCCAGAAAAAACACCGCAAGGGCTCTTTTTTCTTCATTCGACGAATGAACAAGCTGTGAGTATTTCAGTTATCGAACCAAAACCTCGAACAAAATACATCTTAGGAACAATATTTTCTTAAGATCAAAATTACAGGAATTATGATGAATAAAAAAGAGTAGGTATTCTAAAATAATCGCGAGGGTGGATTAGATGAAAAAATAATTTTAGATGACCATTTTCATTGTTGAAATTCACCCAGGGTGGGAAAAATTAAGGCTCAAATTTTATACGATGCGTACCCCATTCAAAGTATGTATCGTCGATGAGAATGACAAAAATTCAAAAAATTCTGATCAATGCTCGCGAGTATTTAATACAGTCTTAAGCGACTGAGACCTACCGATGATGATGACTAACTATTTTCAAACATTAACAAGAGACCGTTTTTTTTTTTCATGTTTTTCACTTCAGAGTGTTCTCCAATTACACGATGCCTTTACGGGTAAAATGATAACGAAATTCTGCCTGGATATTGGTACAGTTTTCGAATACGCTTTCTTCGGCGACAGGAATACGCCACATATGTTTTTCAATTTCGAATCATTCCTTACTCCGTGTATCGTTTACCACTGCGATTTATCTACGCCATCATTTAAACTTGAAGTACGTACCTAGGATACCCTTTATTAATTTTGGTAACAATATCTATATCTAAAGAGAGGAAAAAAAACCATCTGTCGCAGGTCTTGAAGGAGATAAAGGTAAAAAACTTTAATCGACTGGATTACAAAACCGAGCAGATATTTTACGAAAGTAAAGATGGAACTAAAATACCGATGTATATCGTTTACGAAAAAGTAAGTTTAAATTCATCTACGCACATTATATGCCCAACAAATATACCTCCACTATATTGGTTTTATTTTTCTAAGAATTTGCAAAAAGACGGAAACAATCTAGGCTTCTTGACACTCTACGGTAGCTTAGGTGTCAGTAGATTGCCTTATTTTGTGGTCAATCGTTTACTCATTATAGATAATTTCAGAGGAGCGCATGCTTTTGCAAACGTCAGAGGAGGAGGGTAAGCATACAGGAAATTTCACTTCATCTTCGTTCCAATCAGTTACGTTTCTAGCGATTTTTAATCAATTTCCAGAGAATATGGTAAAGGATGGCACAACGCTGCAGAACGAGATAAGAAACAAAATTCTATGGATGATTTTCAAGCGGCAGCTGAATATTTAATCAAACAAAAATATACTTGTAATAAATTACTAGTTGGCCAAGGATTTTCGCACGGAGGTCTCATTTTAGGAGCCAGTATTTCTCAGAGACCAGATTTATTCGGTGTTGCAGCCACCGATGCTGGGTTAGTATCACTGAGCATGAATTTTCTCCGCAGCTTAGCACAAAAATATTTTCATATTCAATGGTAAATGTAAAATGAGTAAAAATAATATTGCAGAATTTTTGACATGTTACGATACGATAAGTTTCCTGGTGGACGTGATTGGCTGACTGAATATGGTATATCTTCCAATGAAAAAGATTTCGAATATTTGTACAAATACTCCCCTTTGCAAAATATCAAAATATCCGACGAACCTGATAAGCAGGTAGATACGCACATTTTGATCGTTTCAACTGGCTACGAAATTATATCATATTTGGTTCGTGATTTTCTCCACAGTATCCTGCAATACTGGCTATTGCTTCTGAGAAAGATGACCAAGTTCTGCCTGCACACTCTTTAAAGTTTATCGCCACATTGCAGTATCAAGCCAAGAACCATCCAAATCAAGTAAAATAGAATCATATACTAGATACATAATATTATGTTACAAAGTCACGTTGCAGCTATGTGAAATTTTTTACGTTTCAGAAAAAACCTTTTATACTCAAAATTTCATCAGATTTTGGCGCTAATGATGACGTACCGTTGGATATAAGGGTATTACACTCACTTCGTATCACACGATAATTCTATTTTAAGTCATCTCGACTAAATTTCCCATATTCATTTACAGATTGAACTAGGAGTAGATTTGCTGAGCTTCATCGCAATAAATACTGGAGTCAAGTTTCAGCCTCCGAAATGTTTGGGTTAAATTTAGTATTCAATTAAATCCAGCGCCGTATTAAGCATTTTTGCGCTGTACGCACCAAAATTCTGCCGCCTCTGAATTTTTCACTCTATATCTAATCCTTCC
>FIZR01029310.1:0-34872 GCA_900060175.1 Ferrisia virgata
CCAAAACGGATTTAGCTGTCCCCCCCCCCCCGCCCTTCGTAGGTCGATAGTCTGTAATAGCCTGGTTTTCACTGGCGAAAATCAAAATAAAAATAAAAAAAAACTATATTTTTGGGGCTTTGAGAGCACATAGTACGCGATTGGACTGAAAAGTTGAAATTCACAAAAGGTACATCTCAGACGCCTATTTGCACCCCCCCCCCCCCAGCTGAATTTGCATGGGAAATCTGCGCACTAAAAACTACATTTTTGTGGTTTTGAGAAGAAGCCATGGAGATGAAAAAAATAATAAGTGGAATATTCTAAAAACACTTGTAAAACCCTTGCTAAATATGCATGCGAAATTTTAACTCCATAACTCAACTTGGAGGAGAGATACCTGTGGAACAATCTTTTTAGTTTCCAGTTCAAAAAAGCGAACCCCCTCTTTTCTCCCCACCTAATTGACGGACGAGATGCATTTTTCATATAATGTGCGACTTTTCATTCCCTATTGATTAGTTTGAAAACGAATAACTTTTCCCATTTAAGCCACTCAACACCCCCTCCTCTAAATTTGGACATGGACTCTCGAAGCAATCAAAATTGAGAAACATGTCAGGAAAACAACCAAATTCTGGCTGCATGTCCCAAGCCCCACCCATATGAGGTAGGGAGATGAAAGTGGTGTCAATTGTTTGTGCTTCGTTTGCGCACGCAATCATTTCGTTTGTGCACAACCCCTTCCTCCTCTATTTTAAAAAACCTTGAGTGGGGTTGGGGACTTGCGAGTCCCGTTCATGCGAGAGTGGGGGGTGAAAATAGTGCCAATTGTTTGTGCTTCGTTAGTGTTCGTTTGTGCAGGCAATTATTTTGTTTGTACATCCTTTTGAAAAATGATTGAAAATGGACGGGGCTGTGGGCAAGCAGTTCTCAAGAGTATATGAAGGGTTGGAAACTAATGTCAGTTATTTATGCACGCATCTATTTTGTTTGTGCACGATCCCGTCCCATTTTTGGTAGATTTCAAATCTGCCTGAGGGCGTTCTTTTGAAAACAAGTAGAAGAAGGCGTGCACAAACGATTGATCCTACATTACACCACCTAGCACCATTTCAAAAACTGCATGTCTCAAGCTCCATCCAAGCGTGTTTTTTAAAATAGGGGTTGAAAGGGGGTGAACACAAACGAGATAAACAGGCGCTCAATCGAGCACCAACAATTGATGCTATTTTCAACCCTCACTCTCCCATGAGTGGGGCTCGCATGTCTATGGTCCCATCCCAGGTTTTTTAAAATAAGAGAGAAAGGGGTTGTGCGCAGATGAAAGGATTGCAGGTCCAAAGGAAGCACAAAAAATTGATACTACTTTCCATAGATGGGTGCTAAGCCCTCCTAAATGTTGAATTAGCCCCCCTCCCCCAAAGGTTTTTCTATGTATGATGAATATCTAATAAATGACTAATATTTTTTTGAATCTAATTGAATTTTTAAAAAATGTTTAGAACATTATGAAAATTGACAAAAATATTGAAATTTAGTAGCATTTTGAAACGATTTTGCTGAAAACGTTGATCTCGTTTCTCGTAAGACCTATAAAATTGAAGCTAAAATTTGGAAAAATGCACCTTTTTCCATTGAAAACCCAATTTTTTTTAGAAAATTCGCCCTCGCTTTGCTCGGATATTCATATATTTCCATTTCACGCTAAAAATTAAGGTACCAACCCCCTCCGCCTTCAACAAAAACATTTGTAACTAGCTCAAATGTAACTATTCATTCAATTTTTTTTTGTTCACCACCCTGAGGGGTTAGCCCGCCAAACCGAATTAACAACCTCCGCCTATGCCACTTTCAGCTCTCAACCCCATATGGGCGGAGCTGGGAACATGCAGCCCTAAAGGCTCAAAAATTTCGCCAGCGCTCAATTTCGGAGTTTTAATTTTATGGATGTTTTTCCGAATTTCGTTAGATTGGTATATCCGCCTCCACCCTCACAAATATGTATAGTTAATACCTAACTAATCCGAACTCACAATCTCTAACAGCAAGGAAACGCCTATTTTCGCCCTCATTCCTTTCAATTAAAAAATTTGAAAAATTCTTGGAAGAATGTTTAAGAAGCCTGCTAACAATTTTGCATCTAAGCACAGCACTCTATGCTTAAATTTCTCAGCATTGCTCCAAACATGTGGCAAAAAATGTTCCTCAGTGGCCTTCGATCCTGGCAATTTCATTTGTTTGTCAAGACTTCAAAATTCACATTTCTCAATTTGTAGAAGTACAACTCACAAATAGATGTACTCGTTTTATTACCATAGGTATCCAATATAGGTCAAGTATTGATATTAAAGTCGAAATGAGAATAGTGAAACAGTAAACTGGAAGAATTTTTAAGGATTCGTATAGTGCAAGTTTAGATATCACATTTACGTTTTCAAGATTCATTAAAGTCATTCAAGCCTATACTTACGTACATTACATACTTATCATATTATAAGCAGTTTATAATAATTCCTGTAGAGTAATAACCTTCTGAACGTACCCAACGAATACGCCGCGCTGCAGATTGATTAATACGTAAACAAAGTTGAATAATTTCATACATTTTTTCGTGAAGTTCTACGTTTAAATTATTCGATCATTTTTTACTTTCGTGAACTGGTTTAGATTTGAATTAAAATAAATTTCATTTAAAGGCTTTAAAGATACATTGGAAAATTTCTAAAGCAGGTAGATAGCTACATAGGTACCTAAATTTAATTACAAGTAATAATAAATAGTTTGAATATTTTACAACACCTGTGAATACATTGTCTTCGCCTTTAGCTTTTCTATCTTCTTGTTCGATTAAAAATGCATCGATATAATCTCTCGGTTGATCTTTTCTTAAAGTGGCTCGATGTCCGTTTATAGATTTCTAAAAATAACATAGCAATTGAATTTTTGCCAAAAAAAATATTAATTTACGTATTAATATTTTGATACATATGATACATAAGTAGAGTGAGCAATATTTAGGTCATTTTTGCCCAGCATAAATATTTTTCAAAATCGATTATGCAATAAATAACGATCAAAGTTCACTTCATCAAATAGATACATACATCGCATGCACATAGTTTAATTACTGAGGAAATTTATCTTTATCAACGTGTTGAGGTCATGACCGAAACTTTTCGTTTTAATTTTTGAAAGTAAAACTGATTAGCAGGATGGAAAACAATTTTTCTTTATTGTTACATTTCAAACTTGATATTTTATATTTTGCAATATTTCATAAGTCTTTCTTATCAAAAAAATATATCGGTATCTAATTTACAAAGTACCTGCAATCTGCTCGTAAATTACACTTAATAGGTACCTTATTTCTGCCAAAATTTATCTTTTAATAAAGGTAAATGAAATATCTTACCTTTATACAATTATGCACGAAATGAATGCTTGTATCCTTGGGGAAGAAAAGTTTCCTTATGATTGGAAAATAATTTTCAATACCAGTTGGTCGAGTTTCGTGTAGAGATTTGTAAGTATGTGTTAATATGTAATCGAATGTTGAATCTCTGGTGTTGGTAATACTTGATAAAAGTTTCATCAATACGTTAACAGCAATAGGAAAAAATTTATAATTTAGCTATTAAAAAAAGTACGAATTAATATTTAGGCACACAGTTCAGCCATTTTATTACCAGTAATTTCAGAAAACAAATTATCAAATTAAATACCAACCTCTACAACGGTATCAGGAACAATACTAGAAAATAATTTGTTCATTTCGTCGACCATTATGTCTTTTATTTTGACTTTTTGGTATTCGCTAAAATAATTTAAAGTGAAACGTTTCACGGTCGCCCAATTAGCACCGTCGTTAAAGAACAAACCTATTGGAACATTAAAAATTATAGAATATGAGAAATAAGCCATCTAGTTTTCGCATTATTCAGTATCAGATGAGCCTTGAAAAATATTAGTTTGGTAATTACTAAAATTTACCATCTTCTACCTGCAGCCTCTCATTAGAATAAAGTTTTTATTAAATCTCATCAAAGCATTTTTTTTAATGCTAATGCTAAAATCGCATATGGTGACAGATATTTCAGAACACTGTATTTTAGAATATTTTAAATAAATCAAAAATTTCAAGAAATAAGCAAAGAAAACATGCCTCGTGGGATTATATTTTCATAAGTATGTTTGTTACTAGTCAAACCCGAATTGTCCAGGCCAAACTAGTATAAATCCTGGAGCTCTACTGATGCACTAGTTTGGCCTAGGCGAAACTAGTTTGTCCCAGGACGAACTAGAACATCACACAGGCGTTAAACTAGTTTAGCCTTCGAATATTGTAGACAAAACGAGTATATCAGATGGAAAACCGGGTAAACTGGAAATGCCTAGAATATAAGCACCCAAAAAACTGCTATGGGAAAGGCTAGATTTAAAATCCAAAAATTTTGGAAAAATAGTATTTTTAAGCAACAAAAAATTTTGTTCCTCGGAGTTTGAGTTTCAAATTTATTTTTAACGATTTGGGTATCAAATTCCAGAGCGTAAATGTTGAAAACTTTCAATTGTTTTACACTTGAGAGGGGAGCCTATAACCCCAGTAATCACTCACTTGGATACACCGCTTCCCTAGAAAATTAGCAAATGGGACTTTTCAGGGATACAGGTTTTTCCTATCCCAGTTTGTCCTGTTCCCCATTGGATGTACTACTTTTGCCTGAAATATTTACAGGCTGAACTAGTTTGGTCAGATTTTGTTAGGATATACTATAGTTATTCCTATAACATCATCCGGCTAAACTAGTTTTGCCTAGGCCACACCAAAACATCCTAACGCTCATAGGATATTCTGTTCGTCCTATGGGACAAACTACTATTGCGTAGGCCAAACTAGAACATCCGAAGAGCCACAGAATATACTAGTTTGGCCTGGGCAATTCACGTTTGTCCGGAACTCGGGTTTAACCAGTAACAGGTATAAAAATTTTCATTTTTTCAGTATTTTGGGTGCATTATAAAATACGATTCTTCTAGACATCTGTAAGAATTGAAGTTATAATGGTTGTAGAATAACCTCGAAGCCATTTAGTGAAAATTTTAACTTCCTAATTCAATTCAAAGATTTGCAAAAAATTTATAAAAAATTTTTTTACGTTTTTAAAATTTTTGAGAACTTTTGAACTTTACCTAAGCAAGTTTTGCAATGTTGAAAAATTTAGTTACGAATCTTCAATTTTTTATCCAATTGTTTTGAAATCATTTCGCAACTGTAGTGACCCTTGCGCCATTTGCATCTTTCAAAAAAAAAAATTGAAATACCTCAGCAATAATTTGAATTAAGTTTTAAAATTAAAGGATATAACACAGTAAGGAGGACGATTAGCCTTCGAATCTCAGAATTCAAATTTTTTTAGAGATTATTTAGGCATTGGTAAAAGATGATTTTTAGGTGTATTCGTGATTTTTTAACTCGTCACTGGTAGGGGGAGGGGCAGTAAAAAATATTTTTTCGGACGGATTTTTGCATTAATTTTTTTTTCTTCGCGAATTTTTGATCGATTTTTTTCAAACTTGGTATGAAAGTGAAGGTACTTAAGAGAAGTGTTGTGGAATTTTTTCAGATTTTTCGGACCTTTCGTATGATTTTAAAATGAGCTTTGAAAACTTTGAGGGTTCACTTTAGAGCCGAATACTTGAAAAGATTTTCTCAAGTCATTAGAAGTACTTTACATCTCGCTTATTTTTTTCAAATTTTTTGGAACGGTGGTCCCTTTTACAGCCTTCAAAACCCATTTTTTTTGTCGTTCGTTAAATATCGAATTGCCGACTGTATAATTCTTATTTTTGTCTACTGTACAGAGGGGGTCATTACTTCAAAAAATTTGAAAAAGATATTGCAAATGTAAAATACTACTTAATATCTCGAAAATTTTTTTGAATTTCCAGCTCTAAAATGGAGGCCTACAAGTCCCTTCAAAGTTTTCAAAGCCCATTTTAAGATCATATCAAAGGTTCGAAAAATCTGAAAAAATTTCACATTTGCCCTAGATACCTTCACTTTTATACCAAGTTTGAAAAAAAAAATATCAAAAATTCGCGAAGAAAAAAAAATTACTACAAAAATCCCTCCGAAAACACATTTTTTTCACCGACTCATAGTGATTTGTCCACCATTTTTTATTCACATTTTCTTTTTTCAAACAGGCTGTAGCATTTTTTGTAAGTACAAATGTTTGGTGAAAAAAGTGATAAAATTTATTTCTGCAACTTGATAGCGTTTTAAACCTTTTAATTTTGAGTTCTTAAAAAAAAAAAGGTGCGAATAAGAGATTGTAATAAGTTACTCACCTCGTTTCATGCCGGAATTCCTGTGATGAAAAATTTTTCTACCTTGAAAATTGGGATGTTTCATTGCAGCGAGTGATTCCTCCGTACCAGTAATATAAATTTCGAACGAGGGGCCATATTTGTGGCCGATGATATTGCCATATTTTTTTCTCCATTTTTCAATTTCGAAATGAGCAGCTTGTCCAGGAACCGTATAAATGCTTCCAATAATAGGTAGAAAAATAGGACCTATAAATAATTTTTTTTTTCGTATTCAGGTAATAATTTAAATTTGGGTATTCATCAATAATCAAAATATTCCTATGTGGGTAAATTGGCTTAAAAAAAAAAAAAATAGGCATCAAATAAATTGTCATACCTGGTGGATATTTTTTTGGTCGTTTGGCAGTGATCAGTAACAACATAAATATTATAAAAATTAAAAAAATAAAAATGATAATAGGAGGTAGCATTTTTAAAAATATAATTATTTCGTTTAATTAACAAATGGAATTTGAAAAATTACGGAAATAATTACGATAAATAGGGGGAAAAATTCAATATCAAAAGTAAATCATCGCGACAAGAGTACAGTATGAAAATACGTCTAGTCATAAACTTTGCTAACTCAAGCCCATGTCAATAGGTTGGCATTCAAAGTTCTTACTAAAGAAGGATTCGATTTCAAAGTTACTTATGCTCAAGTGAAATACGAAGCTGCGTTATGTAATCCACTTATTAAGCTTCAACGATGCATTCGATACGACGAGACTGATTAGAAATATTTTTTTATAAATGAAAACTTACGTTGTTTGGTCGAGTGCAAATTCTTATCTCAGAAGTATTCTTAGGTTACAATTTTAAATAAGAACGAGCTTATAAAAAAAAACACGAGTGCAATAAGTCTCTAAGAATGGATGAAACAACAAGTTCATATTAAGCGATTAGTACATTCATATGTACATCATATCGTAAATACATTAAAATGACGTTTTGGAGAAAGTAAAATTACTGTGTATAGGTGTATTCTGATAAAATCTCCCTATGGTACACAATTAGTAATTATGAAGGTAACAATTTTTATGAATTCCCTCCAACCCTACATATCTCATAGATAAGTAAATACTAAGTACTTGATTAAAGTATATTTATGTAATAAATAATTGCAGTTGAAACTACATTGTATATATGCAGTTAAAAGGATATGCTTTAGGTATCTTATCAGTAGAAATGTATTTTTGTCATAATTTCATAATTAAACGGATAAAATTTTTTGAAATTTCAATATACTTACACTTTAAGATAAAATTATCATCCTATATTATACAAGGCGTTTTGAGAATAATTTTTAATCACTTATTTTTTAGTTGAAAAAAAGAGATTTAAACCTTTTAAATTCATCTTCAATCATCATCCTTTACAAAAAAAAAACGTAGTCAGTGTTCAAGTTATTCTATCAAGGATTTAATTTTGTCAAATGGAGGTAGGGAGATATAGGGTGGCAAATTTTAGAAATTGGTAGATTTTTGAGACCACAAATTTGAAAATAAATTAACCAAAATGCTTCAAAAAATATAAAATGATTAAAATTTTTGAAATTTGTTTTTAAAATTTCATGCCTCCAGCACACTCCCTATGTGACCCTTCTATGTGAAGTATTCAATTTTTCAAGGATATCGTCGTATTTCTGGCGAATAATGATTCTGTAAACCAGTTGATGGATGATGAGAGCTTACTTACTGGTATCTTCTCATTCCCATTCAGAGGGGTAGACCTTCTTCATCCAAAGTGAACGTAGTTTTATTTTATTTTCTTTCAATAACTCAAACCATCTAATTGGGAGGTGGGGGAGTGAATCATCAAAATTTGCAAATAACTAGGTAAGAGGGAGGAAGATCTTCAATAATTTACAATTAACTGTAATTACATAATTCTTTGAAATAATAATGAAGAGAATTGAGAACGAAAATGTTTATTCATCGAAATTCATGTAATTCACCATCCAGATGCAAGCTATGAAGAGTCTGATGATGATGATAATACTGAAGGACAAAGAAGAGCAACCAAAAAAAGAGGCATGTACATTGGTTTGAAAGCATTTTCTTGTTCAAATATCTATGGTAAATATTTGTCTTTTTTTATCATTCTTTAACACAGAGCATAAAATAGATTAATAGTTCATCTGTCGGAGAATTCCTTGCTACGCTACGAGTAATAAGGGCAGAGGGGCAAATCTACAACCAAATTTCAACTTCTTAGCCCAATTTGAAGGAAAGGGTTGACATGAGAGGAATAAACTCAAAAAATAACAAAAACTAAAAAAACAACATTTTTAGGGTTGTGAGGGGGTGCAATGAGACTAAAAAAGTACATCTACGGTCCTTACTACGTCTACATACCAAATTTCAACTTCCTAGATGAATCTGGAGGTGAGATAGAGGAGGAAGAGCGTTTTTTCAAGGTCAAGAAGAAATAACCTTATCTCCTCTCCTAATTGACCTAGGAGATTGATTTTTGGATATGTTATGCAACTTTATATTGTCTATTGATTTTCTCATGAAAGAACCATTTTTAGAATTTTAGTCCCTGTGCTCCCCTCCCTCAAATTTGAGCACAACTGAATTTTGACCCGAGGTCATCATCAATTCATAATATCAAATGGCCCTCCGATCAAAGCCTGTTTCCCAAATTTGATCGATTTTGGTGGATATACAGCTGAGCAAATGATTTTTAGTTTACCGGGGGGGGGGGGATTGAGTTAGTCGATGAACGGTAATAGACTGATTTTCATTGGCAATATGATTTAGAAAGTCAGGCTAAAAATAAGCGTGGTAAAGACAGAAAGTAAAGAACCTTTTTGAAATAATGAACTTTGCTCTACACTTTGAATACGTAATATCACGAGGTTGATGAGGAAATTTTTTGAGATTTTGAAAAAAATTGTACTAACATAAAATTTTTACACAATTTTTTTTACATTTTACTTCAATTTTTTCCTAATCTATTCATTCGATCATTTTAATCTAAATCTCAAATTGTTCATCTGACTTTCCTCTTCAACTCAACAGAGAAAATTTTGCTTTTTATTATTAAAAGTTACATTGGAAAATCTATGAAATTTGGATGTGAAATTTACCTACAAAAGGAAGAATTTAGTTATTCATACATTTGAAATCAAATCATCATAGGGGTATGCATTATGCAACCATTATATAAAACATGTAAATGGTGTTGTGTTGTATCAACTCCTTATTTTGAACGTTCACTCATAGAACATATGTGAAGGTATTTAATTTACAAGTAATATGAGAACGAACGTGAAAGAATAAAAAGAACTACCTTTCTTTGAAATGAGAACATAGAAGAACCAATAGGAAAAATTGAACGAACGAAGAACAAGAAAAATTACCTACTTATTCATGAAAAAAATTAATGAAAATGGATCAGCCTACAACTACTTTAACACTTTCACACTCCACTTTGTTGTTGAAAAATTCTGATTCAGAACACCGTACATTTTTATTTTATGGTTTTTTGAAAAATATCTATGAATTAAGAAAAATTAATAACAAATTAAGGAGAGCCATCAAAACCCAAGTGAAAATGCGCTCTTTATCTGTAAAGAAAACCTTACTTTGTTACAAATTTTGTCAATATTCAGGTTCATATAACACACAACATAATGTAGAATCTTGGTGAATAACATACACGATCAATATTCAAATTCTTATAAAACACAGCAGTACTACAAAATCTTTGATGTACACGTGTACACTGTCTACTATCTGAAAACCAACTGTTGAAAAAACTGCATTAAAAGTGTAAGTCATACATGTGACTAGCGAGTTGTTAGTCACATATGAACAGTTGCTAGATAGTAGCTAGCTAGCTACTGAAAGACATATTCTTCAACTAGCGAACCAAGTGGTGAGTCGTCAGTCGCTCATTCTATATTTGTATGCGAGTGTACAGATTGATAGTGAGGTATACATGTTTTGTAGTAGTAATTGAATAGGGTATCAAATAATTTAAGTCTTTATTGTTCAAGTCCTGTTGATAGTTGCTGGGATTTTGACTGCATACAGACAATTTTTTTTGCAGTCAAATGTTGTTTAGGAAACAGGTGAGCATGAAAATCTTCAGTTGCTTGGATGACTGAAGACAAGCGACCATAAAAACCTCTAGTTGTTTAATCAACTGGAGATTTTGTGAAGAAAATTGGTTCCTTTCAACCTAAAATCGTTTGTTGAAAGAAAAAATATTGATTTTGCCAATAGGGAGAGAACTAAACGCCATTTTTCTGCTTTTTCATGTTTTTGTTCTGCATTATACATCATCGTTTCAGTTACAAAAATCCAAAAGAAATTGAATATTTCGTCATTTTTTAGATTATTCAGTTGATTTTGACACTTTTTTAGAGTGTATTGCCCATCGATCTTATAATATAATGGGCGGAAACTAATAATTTTATAACTTTCACAACAATTTCGTGATTCTCATAAAATACTCATATGAACAAATTTCGTTGAGGTAGGAATAAGTAAAAAAAAAAAAATTACATAACTTTCAATGTTTAATACATCTTTCATTTAGCAAATAATCAACTAACCAAATCTGAAGATCTGTTTGTACACTTCATTATATTTACACTGCAGTACTCCTTTCCTTAATAATAAGTTTGAATGGTTGAGGCCCATTTGTAAGACCTAGCAAGGGATAAGTAGACGGAAAATGGCCGAGAGGTAACTGTATCGAATACCTTTGAAAAAAATATGCCAAGTACAGAAACATGAAATTTTTTACGAGCACTTCCCCGATACACGATCGTTTGCCTGCAATTCAATTATTAATAAAAGTAAATAAAACACCCAGATAAGTTTTTACAATATTATCTTCAATTAGAATTGTTGGCAAGTTAATCTTACCGATGCCAAAATTGGGTATTTTTTTTTGTGAACGATCACTGTCTACGAATCGTTCAGGGATGAATTCATCAGGATTTTGCCATTTTTCGGGATTATTCATAGCATATTTTAAAGCGAAGTATAACAATGTATCCTGCATAAATAAAAATGAAATCAATCATTAGATAGCGAATTACTTATAAGTGCAACAAAACATTTCCGCAGTTTTTTTGATTTACTTTCTCTAAAAAATATCCTTTGAAATCAGTATCTTCTGTAACTCTATGTAATACCGCATTGGGCGACACTGGATTTATTCTCATTCCTTCGTAAATTGTAGATTCAAGGTAAGGCATACTTATTACAAACAATAAAGAAAATATGAGTTGATATTCAATTTTTTATAAAGAAAAAGTATGATATTTGTATGAGTTCAACCCATTTTCGTTAAGAGAATAAAAGATATTAGAAGGTTGTCTCTTGCATTTTGCCTCATTAAGTATGAAGACACATGGGCAACTCGAACTTCTAAAACAAAAATTTTCGAAATGAGCCGGATGAGCCTTCAAATATCTTCCATTTTTCTTTCTCTAAGGAAAATAGTTTGAACTTTAACAAATTTTTACCGTACTCTTCATTTTATTGTGATACTTTGGTTGCATGCGTTCTAAAATTAGGCACAGATATACATATTTTTGTCATTCTGATGATGTTATAATTACGTAAGTGGTATAAACTAAGGTGCGAATGGCATATTTTAAAAATAGAAGACGGTATTGAGACATGAAAGTGTCGATTTCTAAAAAGTTTATGACGCTGAATTCAAATTTTTGATTTTCTCATGACAAATGAATTGAAATGAAAATAGATTTATACTTGATTCTATCGTTTAATGTTGGATATCGATGTCGGCCAATTATTCGATCGATTTCTTCATGTAATTTGATCTGAATACGTGGATTGATGGCAACATACAATAAAATGAATTCAATTGTTTTACCTGTTGATTCGTTTCCCGCTTGTATCATATCTATGCCACAAGATAAATATTCGTCATCTGAAATGCACACCAATAAATTTGATTTGAAATTAGTGGTTTCTTAAAAAATTTATTCATGCCAACTATATCAATGTGCTACTTGCGTAATTTGTAATTGAATAACTTTTTCCAGTGCATCTCTAGCAACTCTTACTTATCCTTAAATATTAATTCAACTTATACTTTTTTTATTGAATCATTCATTATACTTACTAATAAACCAGTAGAAGAATAATAATATAAAGAAATAAAAACGAAATCATGCCAGTTGATAAAATTACATAAGAATTGAATTGAAAGAAAAATAACATGAATAATACAGCTAATTCGAAAATCGGAATAGTATTAGGTTACAGACACTGCAACACTAAGTTGGAAATCTTCTAATTCAGGGGTAGCGGGATAACAGTTTAGAGTTCCGCTTGTTTTTCCCTGTAGGAGCATTCTTCACCAATTCTGGTTTGATGATCATTGGTTAGAAGTTATTCTTTCTCTAGATATAAATCTGAAAGAATCTACGTTATATCTATATCTGAGATCTCGATCAATCAGAACTGGGAACAGCGCTCCTGTTGGAGAAGTCTTGAGTAACTTTGGACAAAAAATTTCCGTCATCTCCTTACTGTTGTACCCGTTGATTTCCATTTTGGTGTTACAATGTCTGTTACATTAGGCATGCTTCAATTGTTATAAATTAGGCACAAAAATTTTTTTTAATTCGAATTGATCATGAGTAGGCAAAGATGAAATCATAGACGATAAAATTAATTTTATGAGAAACGATTTCAATTTCAAGCTATCAATGGGCTCGACGATAACTCTTCTTCCCCACTAATTTCTAGTTTAAAATATTGAAAAATATTACCTGTGAAATGGATAGCTTTCCCATTAGATTGCAATTCTTTTTTACTTTCATTTATAAACGCATCAGTATAATCTCGAATATCTAATGGATCAAAGGATTCTTTGTGCTCTTGTAATTTTTCCTAGAATGAAAAATAACTAGATGATATAAAGCTAACAACTATATACATAAAATTAAGTGGGCTTAATGAAAAATACATAGGCTATTATACGTGCTAATTTAGATAACCTTCAGAAATGCATGAGTTGCTTGAATAGCTTCGATTTGAATTCGATTATTGAATAGTTCTTTGAGGCTTGGATATACCAGTTCAATGCCATTAATTCGTCCAAAAATAAATGCCTTTTCAGTTTTCGCTTGTAAATCGTCAATTTGATTTTGATTATTTTTTCTGCATGTTCCGGTTAATATTCTCAACATTACATTTAATGGAGTTTTCATAAAATTTCCATTAATCTAAAAATTAATAACGATAACATAAGTTTCAAC
The DNA here is from genome assembly GCA_900060175.1 of Ferrisia virgata. Taxonomy (NCBI): domain Eukaryota; kingdom Metazoa; phylum Arthropoda; class Insecta; order Hemiptera; family Pseudococcidae; genus Ferrisia; species Ferrisia virgata. The sequence continues at coordinate 13,610 of FIZR01029310.1, forward strand.
GTACGCAAAAAATAAACCTATGAACTTCTTATCAACAAGATGATACCAAATAAATTATAAATAATTGTAGCGAACTATTATTACAATATATATTCGATAAATTCGATTTACGAAGTTCAAGTCACTATTAATAAAAATAAGACACAGGCTGTGTACATGGTTGCATAAAATTATCATACGTCAGTAACTTCTCCGCATCGAATAGTATCAAATTCTTCTAATAATTCATCGTGCAACATAGTTTCCAATTCTGAATTAAAAACCGTTCCAAAATATCGCAAGGTGAAACGCCTCACTTCGGACCATGTATCATCATCGCTAAAGAAAAATCCTACAAAAAGTAATAACGCTATTCGATAAAGCACCAAAGACAGTATAATGTGTACGTTTGTCATTGTCCATCGAATCATTACTTACGTACCTAAACTTTTATTACGAGTCCTCTGCAAGAATAATTTTGATTGATATCTACCTTGAAAATTGGGATGTTTTAAACCTTCGATTATATCTTTATCGTTACAAAAAATAACCATCTTTTCGTGGTACAATTTATGTCCAATTGTGTTCCCATATTTTTTTATCCATTTCGGAATTGAAAATTCCAATCCTTTGGCAGGTATTGTCCAAGCAGATCCGATAAATGGAAATAGTATTGGTCCTATTTAAAGCGTAGTATTTATCGTACCTATTTTGATCCACGTAAATATTTACTTTCATCTAAGTATTATCTACGAATATTAAAACATAATCTGAATTGTAATTTAATTTTATTGTTTTTTTTTTCTCTAAAACTTCAATAGAAATACCGAGGTAGATGATTTCTTAAGAAACGAATTACCTACCTGTTACTTAAATAAAATTAGGCTAGGTGACTCTAGATAATAAACTATAATACTAAACTCTTACCGTTGGGAAAACTCTTCGGTCTTTTACAACCTCTGATACAGTTGAAAAGAAAAATCGCCAAAAGTAGGATTAAAAAACTAGAGACAATTCCGAAAATCATTTTTTTCAAATATAAAATAGAAGAAATGTGATAATGAAATTAAATCAAAATCGTGATAGCGCACAAAAGACAGATAACCTATGTCATATAATTCAGAAGTAAAATTCACAGATAGTCAATAAAAGTACAAACAATTATATCGAAAATTAAAAACTGAAATGATATAGGTAATTTATATTAATCGATAGAAAAACAATGCATAATTCAGCGTTTCAATACATTTATATAGAGATAACTGAGCAACAAAAATACAATAACAATTACAATACTATTCTTTATGTTCACTTCAATGTTGCCATAAGTTAATCATCTATCTTCTCTTTCGACAATATATTATTTCATGATTATTAATTTCAAACATAAAAAATAATTATTTTTAGCATCAGACTATACTAGCAGAAAAAGATAAGATGCTCCTTCATTTCAATTATCACATTTTTTCGACGCAAGTAAATACAAAACAAATAACGAAACCAAGTTACCAACATACATAATATAATTGACTTGATTTTTTGAATTTTTATTTCACATTCTTCATCACAGTACATAATTATTCCTACAAAAAAATTTAGATTCATTTCTCAACATTGTCTCGTTTGGTAATGATAAGATTAAAAGGTTTGGGTCCATTCGTAATACCCAACACAGGATCAGTTGATGGTTTATAACCAATTGGAAACTGAATCGTATATCTTTGAAAAAAATAAGCTAAATATAAAAACATGAAATTCTTCACGAGTACTTCTCCGATACATGATCGTTTACCTAAAATACAGTGCAAACATTCATGAAAAAAAAATTAAACTCGATTCCTTTGAATTTAAATTTCTCACAAAAGTAATTGATACTCCTCACCTATACCAAAATTTGGTAATTTTTTCTTTTGACTGCCATTAGGTAAAAATCTTTCGGGTATGAATTCGTCAGGTTTATGCCATTTTTCAGGATCGTGCATAGCATACTTCAAAGCAAAAAGTAACAAAGTATCCTACCAAAAAAAAACACAATCACGTCTAAAATATGTAAATACACGTACCAAAACGTACCATTATCAAAAACGACAAGTTTTGTCTTACTTTTTCGAAAAAATATTTTTTGAAATGAGTATCTTCTGTAACTCGATGCACTACGCCCATTGGCGCTATTGGATCTATCCGCAACCCTTCATAAATTATTGCTTCGAGGTAAGGCATACTTATTTAAACAAATGATTCAGATCATTTCAAAACGATTAGTACATATGGTCGAATAAATTTCCGATAGTTTAATTTAATAAAAATAAATTTACTTGACTCTATCGTTTAATACCGGATATCGATATGAACCGATTACTTGATCGATTTCTTGATGTAATTTATGCTGAATATTTTGATTCAAGGCAATATACATTAAAATGAATTGAATTGTTTTACCCGTTGATTCGTTTCCCGCTTGTATCATATCTATGCCACACGATAAGAATTCTTCATCTATAGAATACAAAATAATTTTAACAATATTTGAATAAATAATGAAATTCTTTGCAAAGTGGGAAAGAAGCACTTGAACGCGAACATCAAATCGTCATACTAAATTTAAAAGTAGGTAAATAGACCTAAGCAAGTTTACATACATGCTACACCATACACGCTTATATTTATATCAAAATTTGACAAAAAAAAATACTTTACATCAGGTCAAAGCTTGGAAGTTATAACGCAAGATATATTCTCGATATTACCTGTAAAGTGGACAATTCTTCCGTGTGACTCGATTTCCTTTACACTTTCATTTATAAACGCATCAGTATAATCTTTCAAGTCTAATGGATTAAAAGTTTTCCTGTGCTCATCTAATCTATCCTAAAATGAAAGATAACATAAAAGCAATAACTTAAAATATTGAAACATATGATATTTTTATGTACTAATATTAATGAAATGTGAAATGTATACGGATATAACCTTAAGGAAGGTATGAGTAGCATTTACAGCATCTATCTGAACTTGGTTATTAAACAATCCTCGCAGAAATGGATAGATTAATTCTATTCCCGTCACTCGTCCTATAGTAAATGCTTTTTCTGTTTTTTTTTGCAGATCATCAATTTGAGATTTATAATCTTTCCTATAGGTTCCCGTCATTATCCTCAGGATCACGTTAAGAGGAGTTTTCAAAAATATTCCATTGATCTGTAACATGAAAAAAAAGTTGATAATAAATTTTATAGGTTACCTCATTTATTCACAAAATAGTTTAAAGGGTATAGAGGTCAGGCTTCTGATAACGAGTACAGAGTTTTTTTCAAATATAAAAAAAAAATGATTGAACTTACATTCGCAATTTCGCCGCTTCGTATGGTTCCAAACTCTTCTAGCAATTCATCATGCAAAATTGTTTCCAATTTTGTGGTAAAAATCGTTCCAAAATATCGCATCGTAAAACGTCGGACCTCGGACCATGTTTCATTGTCGCTAAAGAAAAAGCCTGAAAAAGTATCAAAATTACAGGCATATTATAGTTCTTCAAGCGAGTAAATGACAGTGAGTACTATATTTCCCAAGTACTCGTAATTATTAGATAGGACCGGTACAGATGAGCGATATAATGAGTCTAATACGTACCCAGTGGTTTGTTGTGTGTCCGTTGCATCAGAAATTTTGAAATATATCTGCCTTGAAAATTTGGATGCTTTAAACCTTCGATAATTTCATCGCTTCCACAAAACACGACTAATTTTTCATTACAAAATTTATGTCCGACTAAACTACCATATTTTTTCTTCCACCTTGGTATCAAATATTCCATACCTTTGGCAGGTATTGTCCAAAAGGAACCGATAAAAGGAAGAAGAATGGGTCCTGAGATTTAAAGTCAATTTTAAGTTCATATTTATATTACATTCTTAAATGTATAATTTTGAAAATTCTTACCATTAGGAAAAAGTTTCGGTCTCGTACAAAATTTAACACAATAAATGAAAAATATCGACCATAATATTGCAAATAAATAATACATGTCAATTTTGAAAATCATAAAAGACTTTTAATTTATATGATTATATTTATTTCCTATGAATGAAACACACTGCACGTTATGGCCGAAAACCCCGAAATTTAAATGGTAATTTTCGAAGATTTGCCGACTTTGCAAAGATCATTAGATTTTAATCGGTTCAAGTACTCATTGATACGAAATCCATTCTACCATTCATACAAAATCACTAGCTGTAAATTTCGCTTTTCTTCTCTGAAACAATAACTACAGAAGTTAATCAAGTGCGATAACTTTCATTATAAAATGTAAATTTCAGTATTAAACGGAAAGTACTAGTACCATGAATTCTAATCTGTGGACTTTTATAATTAAACAGATTATCCTATTTGATAATGCAAAAATAAACTGAAAGGTGCTAACATGATTACTCCGTATTAGGCAATAAAACGCATGTTTATGCTAAAAAGAATTACCCAGCTAATTTAACGTGATTTCACGTTGTATATTGTTTGTAATTAATTTTTAATCAACGTATGAAACCCAATCAATTTTAAATCAGTTGAAATGGAGTTCAAACTGTACTCTTAGCCTTTAGTCTGAAATTCATCTAATACTTCAGAATAATTCAATTAAATCGGGAAACCCCAGTACACTTATTACTAAAAAGAAGAAACAAATGCACAATAATTTTTAATACATAACAAATGAGAAATACTTTTTAACGTCAAGCCAAATAATGTATGTACATAATATTTTATGCAAATAAACAGGTAGAGGAGGTGCTTAGTTGGTAAAATTACAGCACGAACGAATATTCACAATTAACCTGATATTCCTAAATTTTGCTTTCTGACTTTCAATTTTTGAGATACGTTGGTATAATATTTCATTTTGTTTAATAATATGCTGGCTTTTGTCACATCATTTTTCTCAAAAGCTTCAGAAATTTCTCTAGAAATTCAATCAATTTCATTTTATAAAAATATACTCATATTCGATAATTTTCAAATAAATCAACTTACTTAGTTAAATCAGAAATAATCTGGGTCAATTTTTTAGTCAATTTAGCGAAGTCCTTTGGATTCCTCACCAAGCTAATATCATCATTCCATTTTAAAATGTCGATGAAGAGCTCACGCTGATTTGACGATACGCTTTCATCATCAACAGGAGAACCTTTTACTTTCAAAATGTATAAACCTCGTTGCAACGGATTTGACAAAGTTGAATATGCTTTATTGATTAATGTGGAATAATTCTCCGATATTTCCTTTTCTTTCTGTATCAGGCAGAATTTGAATAAGACAAATATTTCAATAGTTTGTATAACAAATAAACACACTTCTCACCTCACTTTTAGTAGAATGCTTATCAGGATGAAACGCAATTTGTAACTTATGGTATTTTGAAACTAATTCGGTACTGTTGATGTTAAACGATAACTGCAGGTTGAATAAATCAAAGTAAGTTTGTTCATAATCTGGTTCTTGAAGAACATTACAACTTTGACAATAAAGATTACTAGTGTTTTCTGTTCCACACTTCCAACAAGCTACTCCACGACTTGTATGTGTTAAATGAACGGAAAAAGGTGTACAATTTTTAAAGCAGTGCTCAGCAGTTTTCCATCTTTGAAATGTGTTGAAATAGTAGTTAGATTTGTCTTGATACAATATTAACTTACGAACAGGATATAAAGACGATAATGGAAAATGTATGAAATTCTTGAACCGATGTTCAACAATTCTCGATCTTTGAAACATATTCCTACAGTTGTTCAATTTAATATATAAATATATCATTTAAAGAACTGGATTTCAGCTTTTTATGGGCTTATGAAAAAAATAAAAAATATTCTTTACCCACCGGTGATAATAATTTAGAACGTGATAAGGTAAAATGATGAAATACGCGAGGAAATGAAAAGACAAAACTACCAAAACGCTATCTGTAATTAAATATTTCAACCTCAAATTTCAAGCCTGTTTTTTCATTTTCCATATTTTTCCTATAATTTTTCCATATATACATAGGTTGTTTTTGTTTTTTCTCATGGTTACTCGATTTGGAGCTCAACGGTTAATTTATCAATTTATGATTGAATAAATTCAATCAACTCTTGACCGACTCATTTTCATAACTTCATCTGAAAATTTTTAATGTAGTTTCTACAGAAATACTCAGCAAAAACGAAGAATAAATCTGAAAATATCGTAAATTAAAACCAGGTACTCATAAAATAATGCAACACTTTTATTTCTAAATTTCAATTGTAACAAAAATGCGCCCTTTAAAAACATCTAAAATAATACTTACAGTAATATCATACACATGTCATACACGAAATCATTAACTTATGAATCACATTTACACATCGGAAAAATTAATGCAAACAAAATTAAACTCTGGTCGATCATTTAGTGAATGAATCGTGAAAATTTAGTACAACAACAATACGACTGAAACGTTTCGGGAAATTAACGTGAAAAAGAGGAAGAAGGAAAACTAGATCCAACAGCCGATGGAGCACGAGCTTTCATCACAGCGTTATACAAATTGGGCCCGAAGGTACCGTATTCTTTTCTATATTCTTCAATATCAACAGGGCTGGTTTTTAAAACAGGTACAAGAACTTTCTACAATTAAAATTAAATTATTAAATATTGACTTATTTCGATCAAAAATACACAAAGTCATAACATTAATCGATACTCACAATCAGTAAATTTTTTATCTGCGACGCGGCTATTTTGTCAGCGTTATTGGGGGTATTTCTTTCTAGAACACTGTCAAGCCGAGCTGATAATGTTTTTACTCTAGGTAATACGTAGAGCTTCACTAGTTGCGGTCCCAATTCAGCTAACCCTATTTAAAAATTATCAGTCAAGTACATACAGTAAATAAAATGACGAATCAAATAGAAATATTTAAAAGGGAAACGTTACCTTGAATAGCACCATAAACAGTGGGTAAGTATGAAGAATCATTATTTAATGCATCCGAAAAAAGACGAGTAATGCGACACTGAATATTATTAACCGATGTATTGAAAGTTTTACTAATTTGTGAGATTATTCGTGAAGCAAAATCTCGTAGCGCCCAATGGTTATCTTGATCTGGTCTCAGGCATAGTTGTTTACTCAGAACACATGTTAGAACCGATGGTATCAATTCATGAAGCTGTAAATAGTCAAAATTTCATAATAATTTAACGAATATTAATCCTAACTAGACATATAGGTAAATAAAATATTTTCTTACATATTTTTCCAAATATAGCGTGGGGTTATCAAAGATGGATTTCACCATGCGCATGAGGTATATCAATAACGCTAGATTATGTTGAACTACATTCACTTTAACACCCTCTGCAATAAAAGTACACATACGTGGAAGCATCGCGTGTAATCCTGGATCATTCGCTAAACTTTGTAAAGCTTCCTGAAAATTCAGATTTAAAAATTAACACGACGTATACTTATTACTAGGTAGTAGACAGAAATTCGTAATTGAAATGATTAAAGTTTACCGTTCTTCGCACTTCATCAGAACCGACACAAGCTTCTGTAATTTCTTTATAATACAGTTGTTGCTCGACGGATAATTCATGAGTAGCTAACTGCTTCACATGTACTGTTTCCACATTTCTCAATTTATGCATTTTTCTAAAATGAGAGCAGTATAGAGTAATTTTAATATGAATAAATTTCAATTCGTAAATAAATAATTATACCAACCCTGTCGCTGGTTTTCCATGAGCTTCTTTTTCATTCTCTTTCTTCTTTAAATTCGCAACTGGATTAACGCTTTCTAATTTTTGTTCATCTTTGGAAACTGGAGGTGGATTTTCTGGTATTGTTGGTTGTACTCCATCGATTACTAGCCAATGAGCTAAAAAGTACCATTTCTAATTTAATACAAGTTACCAATGCTTCTTTTTAGATCAGCGTCAATACACTCACATCTAACTGAGGTTTCTAATGGAAATTTCACAGTAGTATTGTACACAATATCGGTCAGATCCATTTCTTTGTCTTCGGTGTAGTGTAACTCGCGTCCTCCTCCAGAAGCAAAACGAAACGGAATATGCTCGGCTGAACTAAACCCATACAGCGGCTGAACGAAAATATGTAAATTCAAATTTAAACAATAACAGATGAATACGATAAGAATTTATATTCAGCTTATATATTAGGATCATTACCTCGATATTGTTTAAAATAAGAGCATTGTCAATATCACAAGGCATGGCTCTGATTCTTCTAGAATGTGTCATAAATTTCATGGCATCCTAGATATGATAAACATTAGTTATGAAGTATGAAGCATTATTCTATTTCGTGAGTTGCACTGCTTACTTGAATAATGTGTTTCAATTTAAAAGTAATATCCTCTGATAGTTCTTTACCGCATTCATCTGATAAGTTCGGTATACCGACGCTTTCTGCAATCACTTTCAATGATTCTATAGATATTGTTGTACCATAGTTGGCTGTAGATGAATTATTAGCATTTGAATTGTTACTCATTTTGTCCTTTGAGTCATGAATACTCACGAAAACATTAATATTTTAATTTAATACAATTTAAATATTTCAAATTCCGGTAAAATAAACAAATTGACAACTATAATCTCGAGGATTCTTGATCTACTGATACGGTTTTTTCAAAATAAACAAATTTATATTTACTGTAATTACAGTAATTACTAGTAAAATTTCGAAATGTAGAAAAACCTACATTATGCTACTGTGGATCTGTAGAGTGCGCTAAAATTGGCAAATGCAACGACAATAAGCCTAATGACTTTTGAGAACACTTTTTGCAAAATTTATTGAATTGCGCGATTTTTAATTAGTTTTTACATATCCATATCTATGAGTTGTTATGAAACTTTCATTACTTGTTTCAAACGTTTCTGACAGTTCGAAATTACAATTAAAAGAACTACGAAGTGTTCTAATCTCAGCTAACAGCTACAAAGATAATCTCGATTAGGTATTCAGAACTCTCAAGTTCATGGATAATTTCGAACACTAAAAAAGAAATAACTTTTAGCTACAAAAATGTAGTTTTTGATTTGGAATAGGGCTAAATGAGAAAAATACTTTATTTCTATACTCCGAATTTTGGTAATAAATTGAAATAAACATCTTCCTTTTCTTTGGCATTATCGATTGTACTGATTTCACTTCTAAAAAAGTAATAAATCAAAATAACCTTTTCTAAAACATTTTTTCTAAAATTTACAATCTTAAATCGATGAAATCAATTGTAATTAATTACCCCGTGTACTTCAAAACGCAAGTTTACAGATAAAATCAGAGTGTATAATACAGTTCTGTATTGGCTGTATTCTACCATTGCATTATAAAAAAAAAAAAAAAACAACATTAAAATCATAATTTTCAGACCATTTTTGGTGAACTACTACCTGCAATTTCCTAACAATAACGCAGTTTTTATGATTGATTTCAATCGCTTCTAAATTTCAACGTATGAGGCTTCCTAATGTTCAAATTTTATTTCTAGACATCATTCTAATGGGTTTTCAAAAGAGTGTTGTCAATCGCGTACTGGTGGATCTGAATACTTAAAAATCTAAGAAATAGCTGAAAATATTATTTTGAAAAACTCGTGAACCATAATCTTACAATGTTGAACTAAGTAGGTAGACTAGGTACCGATAGGTATCAACTCAAATTAAAGTTTTATCGAGTAAGTAAGCAATCTAAGCATATAGAATTGAATACAAGGTGATTAATGACGTATTTTATTTGCTGTCATTCAAAGAGTGCGTTTAAATGTTTCTTCAGCTCGTTAATGTGTAATTCGTTTTCATCTATCGGCATGTATTTCTTGTGATATTTAACGCTAGGCTACTGAAATATATAAGGGATGCGGAATGAACCGTGAAGAGGTTATTCGAAGAAAAGGAATACAATTTCACTTCCTGTTAGTATCTGTATACCTACCCTAGTTGCTTTCGAATGTTTTACCAATCGAGGGCACGTTCTCTTGAATAATGATCTTTGCAGTTTACCCTGTTTTAATAATATCTGTTCTTCATTACTATTGACACGAAAAGTCATTAAATTAATTCTAATCGTTTTCCGTTACTCGAGTTAGAATTTCAAGTTTACTTAATGAATATTAGAGAGGAATTTCACGAATGGTATCAAGTTGTCACCGCTAGCTCACAAAACTAAATGATTTATTTTTTTAGCTTCTTATTAGCAAAATCAATCAAAATAAATTACGATGAAAGTTACTCAGAAATGTTTGCAATATTTTTTTTCTCCGCAAATTCTTCTGTTTTATTCCTTTTTAAGGAAATAAGATCCTAGATTTAGTTACGTCGACGCCCATTATTGAAAAAATACATTATTTCAAATTTTTTACAAATGCATTTCAATACATGATATTGACAAGGTAATATTAAAGTTTGTTTTTAAATTATCTTATTCGTGGTACCTACCTTTTATTGATGATGGTCGTAACATTTTATGATTATTATGTCATACATAATAATAGCGTCAGGTCTCAACCTTCATTTCCATTTTAAAAGTTGAATTCTTTATTTTAAACTACCCATGGACTTTATTAACTTGTATTACTTACACAGGTAATTAAACTGCTACAAAGTAAGGTGGAGACAAGACTTAAAAATTTCGTATTCCGAAATGAAATTAGAAGAATAGCAAGGTAAATATATAATAATAAAATATTATGAGATTCGAGAACGAAACAATGTTGTGAGGTAACTAAATTTCCGTAAACTAGAGTCGCTTTCAGAGAAAAGTTTATTAGAATAGGTTCGCAGGTAAATAAAAATTTTGTATCACTTAATTTCGAAGGTTTTTTTGGTAAACAAAACGTGTTTTTCGGTAACACTGCTTCATCTTTAATCAATATATTATTTTGAACCATTATGTTAAAATTACGAATTTCATGTTCAAACAATTAACATTCTCTACAAGCTAATTTGTTCAGATTCAATTAAATGTGTCACTAATTATCAATAGATCGTAAAACGATTAGCTTCGAGTTTAATTCAACTATTGCCCTAATCAATTATTATTAGACACTGAAATAGGTACCTTACACTCTTTATTTAATTTTATATAATAGCTCGTAATTAGTTCTAACTCCTCGGTATTAAAGGAGATAGGAAGGAATGTTAATTTAGCCATATAGATGTTCAATTATTCGTACAACTACGAATATTTCATAAATTATTGCATAAATTTACCTCTTTCGATATACCTATTCGCTCTCTTTCTGCTCGCTACGAAATTCCAGATTTTTAATGGCATAACAGCTTAGAATGCGTTAATTTAATTGACACTCGATGAAGACGATTGTTGATTTTGAGAAATACGAAACGTTACTCGCGCCACATATTTCATGACTTGCTAATGAATTTAGAATCTAATTTCTGTGACTCATTCAAAACCTAATTAGCATTATTAATGAATTATCAAAGCCAGGTTTTATTTCAATATAGAATACAATTTAAACGTGTGTTAATCAAGTCTGACTGTAGGTATAAGCGCATAAGTCTGTTAGGAAATTTTCAAATCCATTTGAAAAACTTTGAGTGCACAATACACACTTTGCACTGATGCACACAATAACGTTATACGAATGAGAAAGTAAATAAGTAGATACTCAGCTACCCACTTCACTCTTCAAATCGGTATTTAACATGATTTACGCATCGTATTAGCCTTAGGCCTACTTCAATTTCAGTTTTTGAACCCACATGATAAACTTCTATCTGCATCTTTAAGAAACTGTTTTTCTTAAGTTTTTTGTCGTTATGAGTAATTAAATGGTATTAGAAATGTTTTAATCAGAAGATTCATGTTTTAACGTTTTGACACTATTCTCCTCCTCGAATAATATGTTCTAATAGGATAGAAGTACTGGCAGTACATGTATAGGAAAATAATCATTACTCCTCATCCGTACTTAAAATATGAGGGAAAAAATTGCTGAAAACTGAAAATTGATTCGAAAAATAAGTCTTTTCGTCTCCATTCAGCATGGCGCTGAACTTATGTGATCAATAGATTACATTATATTGAGTGCACTAAAATATCTGATACCTCTCTGCAATTTTAGAAATAAAAACATAGGTTAGTATCTCTGAATAAAAAATTACAATCTTGAAATGTTACCAACCTACGTTTTTTTATGCTTAAAATGTAAAAGGGTATCACATTTTATAGTGCATGATCGTAGTATGTATGTAGATAGTTGTAGATACCTTCATTTGGTTCAGCTCTACCATGTGCTAAATATACCTGTGGGTAGATAGATACTGAGGTTTTCTAGGTATGGGCCGTATGGATGGAATATAAATTCATTTCAAAGAGTGTGTATTTGCTACTGTATACTACCGAACTATTTCAATACAAATTAAACCGAAACCTGAATATTTTTTAGATCCTATTACTTGGACCTATTGTGAAATTTCTGTTTATATGTTGTATTTTAAAGTTTTAACTCTTGGTATCCCAGCATTATGATTATTTTCAAAAATTAAACTATTTCTATGCAGCTTCACACAAATAAGATAAACTTACTCACTTAATACTAGCAGCCTGAAGAGATCACGCGGAATATTTACCCACTAAGACATCATGATAATACTTCATGCGTATTCAAAATTAACCAAGTAGATATACATTTTCTGACGAATTTTACTATATTGACAAATATGTGTTCATGTAAGGGCTTCAGGCGTGCAGTAAAAATAATATAAATACCTTATTAAATAGTTTAATGAGAGCCTTCGTAATTACACAAACTTGGCATATTTATGTATTTATGGTCTGGATCTATCTGTGAACATTCAAGTAATTTTAAAAGTAAATCTAATTGTTTACAGATAAGTAATTAAGGATATTATTTATTAGATATTGAATTTAATTCACATAAGCAATATCTATGTGTGAAAATATTTTGATATCTTTCATAGGAAGAATTGAAAAAGTAATGTGTACTTACCACCTACCTACCTACTGTATAATAATTATGGGAATTTTTTGATATCGCTGTGCCTTTGTTTACTTATATCCTTTTGTTGTGATAATTGGGTGGAACTTCCTAGAAAAATAGAAATCTTGAGATTGTCCGTTATAAAGATGGGCAAAGTCGCAAAAAAAGAAAAAAATTCTTTTACTATGATTCACGTTAAGAAGTAGAATCTTTGATTTTCAAGTTTTGCCACTTAATAAAAAAGGAAGAATCTGAATGCAACTTTCGATTCCCCGTTCACTTTGCGATTCTCGATTCTTTTCTGCTCTCGTACCTATTATAGTCCATTTGATTTAACTTGACACTTGGAAAAAAGTAAACAAATGCTAATTAATCAATAGCCCTATATCTCAAAAAAAAAAAAAAATTACAGGAAACGAAAATTTAGTGTTCAATAAAATTTGAAACCTTCATAAAAATGTAATGGTAGCTTTATATTAAAATATTGTTAATGTTTCCAAATAAAGTCCAAAATTTACCTTTAATCAAACAGTTATCATCATTTACTTTGTTGAAGGAGAAATTAATGATATTCTCATTTTATAAACCTCATTTTGAGATTTGTTGTTATTGGAATTTACATATTTACATTTTTTTTTCAGATGTGTTGACATTTCAATGCGCAGTTTTGAGTGCGCAGCATAATTTCGCATCAAAAACTGATGTAATCAGCAAATATGATCAGTATTTTCGACATAAAGGATGATTTCAAGTACATTATGTTTTATCAACACTGAAATAATGCAATAATACTATCCTGGGGAGCACTCCAAAATCAAGAATCTTTTTTGATTTATATGTAATGATATGTACGTGAAATGTTGTCATCGTCATGTATTCAATTTGAATCCAACAATTATCAAAAAATATTCCTGGAATAAAAATTGCCTCAAATTTTATTACTAATTTACAGGTCCTTGTGCGGGGGGGGGGGGTTGAGGGTAGAACATCCCCATCCCATGGAAGCGAGAAAAATTAAATTCTTGTAGAAAATAGGAGTATCAAGTTCAAAAAATTATGCAAATAACTCAAATACCTTCAAAATGCAGTTTTTGATGACTAAAAACAGCATTTTCCCAAAAATTTTCACCCTAGGTTCATTCGGGCGTATGTAGTTTTGCCAAACACGTTAAATTTTAGTATTTTTGGGCATCAAAAATTTGAATACAGCTCCAAGTTGGTCTATTAAAATAATAACACAGCACTAAAACCACTCCATGGAACAATTCTGCACAAGGGCCAGCTAATTCAGTAATAGACGATAATGATACTGAAATGGTGTGTTTATTCCTATGTTTTTTCGAGATATTGTGTTATTGCATTGAGTAAACTAGCTACTTTTGCAAATTTGAGGAAATTCAAAAACAGCATATCTCAAAATTCTACTGTTAGGAATTCGTTTATGGAAAATTCAACTTTGTCACTAGAAAAGACACGAAAAATTACATAAAATTACGTAAAAACATGAAAATTGTTTTTTTTTTTGGATGTGATATTATAGTACTGAGTGTGCAAAATGAAACTGATTACAGATTCTTTGCTAGCGATTCGTAAAAAAACATGATTCTGAATCGGGCTACTTCGATTTCTTACGGCACGTTGCTGTAATCAGGGCAGTAAAACTGAAAAATTACTGTTTTATATTCCGTTTCAGTCAACTTATCTCTTGGAAAAAAGTAAAAAACAAATGCTAATTAGCTAATGAGCATTTATTCACTTTTTTCCGAATGAAAAGTTGAATAAAACATACTATAGTTTCATTTTTTTATTTTTATTTTATAGTCAGTTCAATTTAAAAAGGATCTTGGTTTATCAATAAACCATGCCTTTTAACTAATGAAATTCAATTTCAAGACATCCTGTTGGCCAACGCCATTTATTTATGAATTTCTCATAGTCTTTTTTAAAATGAACAGACTATAGTTCCAATTTTGGTTTCAATTTCAGTTATAGTTTCGAACATTTTTTTTTTTCGAGTTTTCATTTCTTAAGTAGCACATAACGTAATGAAATATTCATATTGCATTAACTAGTTAGGAATTCTTGTTCTAGTACAAATCAATTCAACACTCATCATCAAATTTTCCTACAAATTTAGTGATACTTTGGACAAATACATAAATTTTCGAATTTAAGTAAATACCGTATGCGCGAGAAAAAAAAAATACAAATACAGAGATCGCAAGACCAGGTAGAAGAAGTGAAATTTTTGAAGAAATGAAATTTTAATCATCAGGAATCAAAAAAGGTATTCTTTAAAATTCTACGGCGAGAAAAGAAATAAAAGCTTTGACGGGTTTAGTTTTATCCCATGTGAAATTCTACGTAGACCAAATAAAGCACAAATAAGTACATCTGATACACCTGATAAACGATGTTTAATTTGTGAATCTGTTTGGAAGATGGTCGATGGGATGTTTGGATAATTGAAAAAGAGTTGAATATGAAATATGGCTATGAACCAAACTAATCACCGCATTAGAGAAAGGAAAAAGAATAAATAAACTGAAATTGAGACGAAAAAAATTGCAGTTTTAATTGATTTTTTACTTCAGTTTCAGTTTTTACAGCCCAGACGATAACTCTCAATCAGCTCATATCTGGTCTGGTTCAATGGTCGATACTAGAGTAGTGCAAATTTTGTTTTTTTTTTTTTCAGAAAATCCATAAGCGGAAGGTCACCATACTTGCGAATTGATTTCATTCGTAAAAATTACAGCTGTGTGATTTTCAACTTTCAAAAAATTGCATGAAAAAATATTTGTTTGAGATTTTCTTTGAAAAATGAAATTATTACTCATTTTTTAGCTAAAAATGATCATTGGCGGCATGTTTTCATTTTTAATACCTCTTTTCGATTTTTTTTGAAAAGTAGGAAATCTTTCGTTGAGATGAACTCTCTTATGAAATGGATCTAAGACATCAAATTTATTAATGATATAAGAGAATATAAGAATCTACGATGCTCATCTTAATTTATCTCAAGATCTTTTATGTGATCTGTTCAGGCTATAATCGAAAGTTCAAATCTTTGAATTAAAATAGCCTAAATGCCACCGAAATCAATAAGATTTTCTATTTGCTTTCATTGTGAATTGTAATACTGCTCTCACGTTGATGTAGGTAGTCGTATTGAAATATTGTACGTATCTACATTTGGAGCTGAACTTGAAATTCGATTCACGCCGTTTAACTTGGTGATAATTTCACACGTTTTTTTGTACAATGTCGTACACACACACTTACTCACAGGAGATAGTATTTGTATCGCGATATAAGAAAGACAAAGAAACAGATAATGAAGATAACATGCATACAGTTTTCTTACATTTCGGATATAAAAACGCAGTATCATTAAATTGATAGCACGAGGATAAAAAGACACAGACTCCGCCTTAGCACGATCAGCGTTATTGGATCAGAAATTGGGCGCGGTTTTACGCTACCTGGAAAAGTAGTGGTGGTAAAAATTGTTTACCCCTCTAAACCGGCATAAAGCGTTGTAATATCGTTGTTGTTAGAATAGCTCGCGTGCTGGTGAACGACCACATTGTATGATTAGAGAAAAATAACATTTGCTTACTTTTATATTGAAAAGTACGGATTACGACTTTTTTTTTTTTTGTTCAATCATATTTGACGTTCGTTTTAGTAATCATAAAATTCTAGTTGATCGGGTTTCGTATTTATCGTGGTGAATTAATGATAAATCAATTGTTTTCGTAAACGTTGGTTATTTCGTGGTTGCAAACTGTTGATTTTCTTACGTAATTTTCAAGAAAAGCAGTCAAAATTCGGATTAAAAACTTACCCACAGCGGTCCACTTGTTAGAGATGGACCGCGAAAGCGATCACGAAGACATGGTAAGTGTTTGTATTTGATATTTTTCAGTGTTTAATGTTTCGTGTTTACTTTACCTATACGTGTGATGTGTTCGGGCATTTAATCTTAATTGCTATATGTGATTTGCACCACGTGTACTTGTGGCTGTAATGAAATATCAGCTTTGGATTAGTTATACTTAGCATGTAAGAACGGTTATTCAACATTACATTACTCACTCGTGTGATTATCTATTATTTCGTCGATATTGCCTACGAATTATTTTCCATTTCCTGAAACTAACATAAACCTGATGTAACTTTCTTATTCCTTCGTGTCGAATGTTTTTAATTATTCGATGGAATTTATGTACCTACAGAAATACCGTAGATAACACGAGTGATATTAAATGTAATATTTACCTAGGTATAATCATGAAGAACCTATATTTCAATTTACCAAACAATCAGATATTTTCTTAGTATAATTTTTTTCGTGATTATGGTTGCATGACAAAATTTATTGATATTATTTTACCATTATCATAGCATAGCTATATAATACATAATTTATTTACCAAACTTACGAATATGGTCAATTTTCAATCGAATTGAAGTAATATTTGCAATGAATGAACGTTGTATGAAATAACTGATATAATTTTCAAGTATGGTAGAGGTTCAGCTCTTTCGTTTTAAAAGTAATAAATATTCGCATCCGTTTACATAAGTGGTGAAAATTCACTGATGGCATATTCTTGAATTTAGAAAAGAATTGAAGAATTTGAATCTAATAGAAATTAAATTAAAAAAAATATTTTGATACGGTACATGCAAGTAGGAATTATTTAAGCAGATCATCGTAAATTTGACTGAAATCAATTTGAAAGTATTCGATGATCATATAATTATATTTATGTGAACAGTTTTTCTCACCGAAATAGAAACAATAATCGATAAAAATTTAATGCATAAAGAGAGAATTAATGAGAGACAAATTTCAGTTGTTATTTTTTATGTTTATTTTTGAATAGATATTAATGTGAAAAAAATCATTCAAATAGGAAAGGATCATTACCTAAATTCATTGATCTGTTGAAAATACTCGAGTGTTTTTATTCTTTATGTAATTTTTGCATGCTTAGTTCAGTTCAACGAAGTATGTAAATAGTTGGATCAACGGTTATAGATCACTTTTTGTATCTTCTAATTCAATTTCTCAGTAACTAAGTTCCTCTTAAGTGTGTGAGTGAATCTTTTACCATTTACACAGAATGGAACAGGAAAACATCTCGGTATATTTATTCCCATTTGTACCTGCGTATACCTTTTTAATTTTTTTCTTTTCTTTATCGTGTTCGAATATTGGAAAATAGGATTTATAAATTGGCCTGCATCGATGAAGAGAAAGTATTGAAAATACACCCTGCGAATTTTTTAATAGCTTACCCTAACTGACTCATCGACGTTTACAACGGTCAGTCAGCATACCGTTTTATTGTTCATTAACCACAATACCCACGATCGCAAATCCAACACAATAGGATCCATGTTTAAGATGACATTTGATAAAACACGTATACCTAGAGATACATTTACAATGAATTCTCACCGTATTCCCATCGAATGTAAAAAAGTTCCAGTCCAAAAGAAGATAATACTAAATTAATGGAATTTCGTCTAGATTAATACCTACGTCTGAAATCTACACGACGAATATCCGCAGCCAACTCAAATTAAAAATATGTCTAATACAACGTTTAACAATTTATCGCGAGCATAGCCCATGAAAAAGGTAAAGAAAACAACCGCCACTAAACAAAATGCCCTATCCTATGTACCTACATTGATAACAATAATGCAACAGTGTGCATGGTTATAGTCGTAAACCAGCGTGATATTGGTTGTAAATTCGCTTTTCATTTGTATGGTAATAATTTTTCCTCGATTGTCAAAAAAAAAAAATTACAAAGATGCGATTTTCAACATTTACTGTGTATGCTAATGGGTTGCATTACAAGCGAAATTTTTAGCTTTATTTTTTTAATTATTATTTTTTTCACCTTTTTTTTTTAACGTGTAACTTTCATGCCATGGCTTATAATACTTATCGGGTGTTGACGTTGCGATAGTTTTTTTTTTTTTTGTTTGTCGGAGTGTTGTGTTTTTTTTACCGTATGTTATCACCAGTTTTTATGTTCTCATTTCCGATCACCTTCGATTTATAAAAAAATTTTTATTTTTTAAAGTACAATTCCACATAACTATGGATTTAGTTTTGTGTTAGGTATTTCTACTAAATTGTTATTTTTTTTTTATCAACGTTAACAAATACTTTGTATAAGTTTCACACTAAAAAAAAAAAAAAAAAAAAAGTTTTAACTAAAATAATTTTTTAAATACGTATTCTTCAAAGTACGATATTTTTTTGAAAATTAAGTCCAAATGAATGTTTAGTTACTTCTCTGATATTCAAATGTAACTGTCTTTAAAAGAGCTTCGATATAATATAGAATTATGATACAAGAAGTTCAAAATTTAAAAAAAAATACATATATATTTATTTTTTTTTAAGAATTTAGCAAATTTCAAGGTTTGGTAAAGCATTTGAAGAGTTTTTTCGATTGTCTGAATGTTGCCTAAGTATATTTTGACAGACCTGTAGCCAGCCTTAATTAGTAGGGGATGCTAACTGAATGCTTAAGGATGCTGCTAAACATCCTTTGGCGACATTGTAATCGTCTGAGGCAAATAGGCAAGGGAACGAGGATCATCCCTCAATATCACTTAAATCAGGGCTTCAGCAAAAGAAAAATATTTCCCAAACCCCAAAATTTATTCATATCCATTCTTGATAGAAACACCAATACGCCTCACTGGCGGGCACAAACGTGAGGGGATTTGGTTCGTAATTACTGGCATATTTTCCACAAGAGAGCGCTGATTCTTGGATTTGAAAATATTTCCTGCTTTCTCATTGGATCATTTCAACTGACCTCAGCCAATGAAAATTGATAATAATTTTTATTAACAAATAATATAGCAACAAGAGTAAACAATCTGATGTCACATCAGCAGATCACCATCATAACTCATGAAAATCTCAACCAATAAGATTTCAGGAAAATTTTCAAAAAAAGTATCGCATGTGAAACAGGGATGTTTATGATGTGTATTGATCCGCATCGGGTAAATATTTGAAAAGCAGTGGAGTACTCCAGAGGAAAATTAAGATTGTTCCCGCTCGAACCTTACCACTTAACCGCCCCTCCCCCTTCTCTATTTTAGAAGCTTCATGCATAGTTACTGCTAAGGATTTTTTTACCATTTATTGAAAAATATGATGTTTAAACCATAGACGCACCCAGAAATTTTTTAAGGGGGGAGGGGGCTAACTGCTTCAGCCCTAAAAGATACATTTTCTATAGGTTGGGTTTCAAATTTCGAAGGCCAAATGTGAAATCCCGAGCGCAGTGAGGGCGAGATTTTGAAAAATTGGTATTTTTAAGCTCTAAAATGCATTTTTTTAGAGATTGAGGTTCAAATTTTGAAGTTCCATCACAAAAGTGGTGGGTTTTCAGTGATTTGGGTATTAAATTCGATGTAGATGTAACAAAACCTTCAGTTTTTTCAGTCTTAAAGGGGAGACGCTGTAGCCCCGGTAAATCCCTTGTTGGGTGCACCACTGGTTTAAACGTTGTTTTGAAATAATAATTAAATGGTAAGTCTTAAGAATTGGAAAATTGTTTTAAAAATTCGGAATTTAAATTGCGGAAGTACAAAAAAGTAAGTAAAGAGCAGAAAAAACGTAGTACAATTCACAACTTTCGTCCAACAAGCCGCAATATGGAAATTTTTTCGTATTATTTTTAAAAAAATTTCGAAAAATTTGCCGCTTGAAGCTTAAGCTTTGTGGGAAATACGGCCCTGGTTACCCGATACAAATAATGATACTTTGTACTGTTTATTGTTTTGGAGCGATGATGTTGTAAACCAAAAAAATGCTCTTGTCTTTTTCAAGAGTAATGACGTCATTGAGACATGAAATGTTGATGTATCACATGGCGATTCCTGGGGGAAAAAAAAGAACTATAAAGAATAGGTATCAACCGATACGGATCATGATACTTTGTATCATTAAATACCCCTGGTGTGAAATCCATTTTGGAAGCTGAAAAAAAAGTAATTTTTCTAGTCAAGTATCAGCGCTCTCTAGTGGGTATTGGATGAGTAACTATTTACAAACATTCCCCTTTTCGTTGTGACCAGCAGAGAGGCATCTTGGCGTTTCAGTGTCTATAGGACTAGCTGATAATTGAGGAGCGTTATATCAAAACGCACTAACTCCATTTTTGAAAAAAATGAGATTGATACAAATCCTTATGTAAAATTCAACGGGGAATCGATTGCAGCC
>FIZR01029317.1:0-22110 GCA_900060175.1 Ferrisia virgata
TTTTTTTTGTATTGTTATTTTATATTTTTAAAATAAAATAAAGATTTTTTTCGTTTCATTTTTTATCAAAATTTGAAAAAATAAAGGGGGCTGATTTTTTGTTAAAATTCGAAAAAATGAAGATCCAAGCATAAATGCTGCCCAGGGCCTCTCCCAACCTATCGCTAGCCCTGTGTGGGGGGGGGGGGGTAGAAAATTGCTATTTTGATGTATTCGTAAGCTCTAATTACAGAATTTTACCGTTTATTCCCGTGTCATGAGGAATTTTTGTGTACGTCAAAAAATCACTCCACCTCTTTCCCTCGCCGAGTATTTTTACCTCTGAGTCGAGGTGAATTTCAGACCCAAAGAAATGTAATATTTGAGGGGTTTTCTCTTCAACTTTTTTCCATCTTAAAGTCATCTACAATATAAAATATATATGTTAGTTTTACTTAAAGTTCGATTTTTTCCATCAAGCCTTGGAGAACTTCCCAGACTTGGGATTAGAAATACCATATACCACAGCTTAGCTGTCCACCCTTTTCAAACAATCCTTTGTTAGTAAAAACTTGAATATTTAGGGTTAAAATGAGAAAGAAGAATGATGTATACATATTTTTAAAACGATTTTCATATTGAAATTTTAAAACTGAGCCATCTTCAGCTCCTAGTTTAGAATTTTTTCACGCTGCAGATTACAAAATTCTCGAGTAAAGGGATACAACATACTCATCCTTCACAATTCTCACTTCTTCATTTTGTGTTTTGTATTTTGTATTTTTTTTTTTTGCAGTTCACTATAAAACACAACCCATTTTCAAAATCAATCGATATACTTATCTTCTAATTGAAAAATAATTGCAAACTATTGTTCTTCGGCGAAAGTATACTTATCTGTTGTATAAAATAGAACGGGAACGTCAAGTTGTACAACCGAAAGACGTTTTTGTCTTTGTTATTTAATTCTAGGTGAAAATGTTGAAAGCGAGTAGGTATAGTGCCATAGTTGGTATGTATGCTTACGATAGCTGAAAGCCGTTGATTTTAGTACAATAAGAAAGCACTATTGTAAATCAAAAGTAGGAGGTGTTTAAATTTACTGTTGCAGCTTATTCGGCGGGCCGCAGACTATTCAGTCACTTACGGGGGTATATAGGACTCATTCCACAACACTTATCTAGTATTTATTTAATGGGATGGTTTAATTAAAGTTCGTTTCATCGTGTGTAGCTCCAGTAGGTAGGTATGTGGGTACGTTTATAGGTATTAACGTTCGTGTGTTTGTGTTTGTCTGTTATGTAAGGATAAATTTGATTCACCACGTTGGTAGGTAGGTTGGTAGGTAGGTAGGGTATTAGGTAGGTATATATGCGATGTGGATGGTACTCGATTTACCATCAGTAGCGGCACATCGCCACCGTTACCAAAAAGTAGTTTTCTTTATCAACTTCTTTTCGCCAACATTTCCTGCCTCGAAATGTTGAAAAACGTTTCGTTCGGTTGTGAGAAAGAAAAACTCGCTATAACGACGAATACCTATTCGTCGATTCAACAACATTTACATTCTATACTGTGTTTCTTAACTCGGCCAGAACTCTTAAATTAATTTCCAACTTCACAAATCACGTTATTTACTCGTTGAAAATACGTACCTACCTACGCAATGGGTATGGGTACCAACAATCTGAGCTACGTCTACTTATTAGCTTCACGTTGAAAAGAACAGACTAGGGGGAAAAAAATAACCACGAAACCCGTTCGTTCATTCGTTCTTTTTTTCGTTCATTCGTTGATTTCTTTCATTTGTGACCTATTTTATACCTATACGTACTACTGAGGTTATTTTTTGTTCGTTACCGATTTGTCGATTCGAGCCAAAAAGCACCCTTTGCCTTAGCCCTTTCCACTTTGGAATCTGAAAAAAAGAAAACCAACAACTTCGTATTAAAAGCTACGTATGATTTGTGCCTTGTCACAAATTGCTTCAATAATTTCACCTCGCTCGAGGTGTTAATGTTTGTGTGTGTGTGTGTGTGTGTGTATGTTTTTTTTTTAAAACGATTCGCGTTTATCATAATGTCGTCTTGGAAATTGGGTACAAGGATTTACGAATTTCGCGTAGGTACATTTGGATACGAATTTTATCACTAATGGGTCGACATGGTTGTTACAAAATGTAGGTACCTAATACCTCTAGCTACCTATGCATAGAGAGGTAGCTGCTACAGTAGGTACGATTTACCTACATACGTGAAAATTTCATATAACGCCAGCTTTTCTCAACGTATAAAAAGTTATTACGTTTGGGTACATAATGCTATGTATGGGTACGTCTTTTCATATATGTGACAAACGTCGGTCCTCGTCCCCGTCCTCGTCCACCTTTCGTCGTGTGCAGTAAAAAGAAAAACTTTATTTACAACTACACGTGCATCATTGCCTGCGCCATCCATACTTTACCACCTTAGCCGACTTGTACGTATACGAAGTTGTACTCAAACTGGTATAAAAGTTGGCTGCAATTTGAAAAACTCTTTTATTCTTCTTTTCTTTCGTAGTATACGTTTGAATTACTACCACCGCCGACGAGCTGACTTTTGAGAAAGAGACGTGCAGAAAAGCGTATAATCTTTATTAATTGTTAGCCTTTTTAAAAAATCTTATTTCTGCTAATTGGAAGACGGTAATTTGTTTCGTGGCGGTGGCCTAGGATCGTGTCTCTCTTTCACTGTGCACGGTGCTACGGTGCGGTGTTCTTCGTCTACTTTTGGGTAATAGATGTTGTACCGCTTGCGTTCGATTCTCGTTGTTGTCTGTACTGCCTATTGCCTACATAACGCAGCCTCTCTCGTTCATCTACCCATCGATTTCGCATTGTTAAAGCCAATTTTCGCTTGAACTAATCATTTGATTCGTTGTAACTGTCAGTTAAATTGGCCGCTTTCATTGTTCAACCGATGATTTTCCATCTCTTACCATAAAAGCGTCATTAGTATTTTACAAGCTAGACACGTGGTGAATTAAATAGTATTAACGTAACGAGAACCGGAATTAGAGGCTCGATTCTCTTATGATAAACGCATCGCATCGTGTCGTTTCAAAGTCAATGAAAATATATGTCTTCATCTAGGTACTACTCTCGATGAAAAGTTATCGTATCGCGAAATTTTTCTTTACAACGATACCCGATGATCGAATGTTTTTAGCTTGATATTTTTTTTCAATACCATATTGTCAATGAAAACCAGTCTATTACAGTCTATCAACCAATGGCGGATGGTGGGAGGGGGATATTAAAAAAAATCCGTTTTCTGGTTCTACAAGACCGTTAAGACGATTTTTAGCCATGCCAGATATTTATTCTTATTTTTTTTTTTTTAATTTTTTCCGCAAACATTAAAATTCGGTCAATGAGCTCAGTTTGAAGGCTAAAAATTCATTTATGCACCATTTTGGAAGAGGAGGTGATGAGGAGTCACAATCGCAAAAATTTCCCCTTTTTAAACCAATTGATCGAAAATCAAAAGTTGTATAACATATCCAAAAATCAACCTCCTCAGCTAACTAGGAGTGGAGATGTAGAAGTTTTTCCCCTTTTTAATCCTGGAAAAGGTCCCCTTCCCCTTTAAATTGAGCTAGATGTGTCTTTTGAGGGTTCCGACTTTTTAGCTCCAATGCACCCCCTCATAACCCCAAAAAAGTGTTTTTTGATAAGTTCTTCTCATTTTTTGAGTTTGTTCCTCGCATAACTCCTCTCAAAATTTAGCTAGGAAATTGAAATTAGGTATGTACATTTAGTAGGGGTTCTAGATGTGCCTTTTGGGGTCTCAACTTTTCAATTCCATTTCACCCCCTCACAGCCCCGAATATGTGATTTTTTTGGTCAATTTTTCTTCTAAATTGGCCTAGAAAGTTGAAATTAGGTATGTCCCGTTTGTAGGCACCCTTGATGAGCCTTTTGGAGGCCTCAACATTCCAACCCCATTTCACCCCCTGCCCCTCGCACTGCCCAGAATATGTGATTTTTTGGTCATTTTTTCTTATTTATTGAATTTATTCCTCGCATAACTTCCCTCCCAATTGAACTAGGAAGTTAAAATTAGGCATGAACATTTAGTGAGGGCCCGAGATGTGCTTTTTTGGGGATTTCGAAATTTCAGCCCCATTTCATCCCCTCACAGCCCCTATTATGTGGTTTTTTGGTCATTTTTTCTTATTTATTGAGTTTGTTTCTCGCATAACTCCCCTCCAAATTTAGCTAGGAAATTGGAATTGGGTAAGTACATTTAATTGGTACCCTATATGTGTCTTTTGAGGGTTCCGACTTTTTAGCTCCAATGCACCCCCTCATAACCCCAATAAAGTGTTTTTTGATAAGTTCTTCTCATTTTTTGAGTTTGTTCCTCGCATAACTCCTCTCAAAATTTAGCTAGGAAATTGAAATTAAGTATGTACATTTAGTAGGGGCTCTAGATGTGCCTTTTGGGGTCTCAACTTTTCAACTCGATTTCACCTCCTCATAGCCCCGAATATGTGATTTTTTGGTCAATTTTTCTTATTTATTGAATTTGTTACTCGCATAACTCCCCTCTAAATTGGCCTAGAAAGTTGAAATTAGGTGTGTCCCGTTTGTAGGCATCCTTGATGAGCCTTTTGAAGGTCTCAACTTTCCAACCTCATTTCACCCCCTGCCCCTCCCACAGCCTACAGTATGTGGTTTTTTGGTCATTTTTTCTTATTTATTGAATTTATTCCTCGCATAACTTCCCTCCCAATTGAACTAGGAAGTTGAAATTAGGCATGAACATTTAGTGAGGGCCTTGGATGTGCTTTTTTAGAGGATTTCGACATTTCAGCCCTATTTCATCCCTTCACAGGCCCCATGTTGGAATAAAAGAGAACTGTATTCTATGCTCTATATTTGGTGACTAAAAAAAACGAAATCAAAGCCTACGTCTTATAATCTTAACATTGATAGGTTCGTATTTATGATTCTTAGAACTCTTATCAAGATATATTCCGAACCTACTACTTAGTCATTAATACTAAGAATACAAACAAATATACATGTAATAAAATATGTATGCTGGAAATAATATTCCAACACCCCAATATGTGGTCTTTTGGTCATTTTTTCTTATTTATTGAGTTTGGTCCTCGCATAACTCCCCTCAAAATTTAGCTAGGAAATTGAAATTTGGTATGT
Organism: Ferrisia virgata; assembly: GCA_900060175.1. NCBI lineage: Eukaryota > Metazoa > Arthropoda > Insecta > Hemiptera > Pseudococcidae > Ferrisia > Ferrisia virgata. The sequence continues at coordinate 5,189 of FIZR01029317.1, forward strand.
ACATTTAGTAGGAGCTGTAGATGGGCCTTTTGGGGTCTCAACTTTTCAGCTCTATTTCACCCCTTCACAGCCTCGAATATGTGATATTTTGGTAATTTTTTTCTTATTTATTGAGTTGGGTCCTCGCATAACTCCCCTCGAAATTTAGCTAGGAAATTGAAATTGGGTATGTACATTTAGTAGGAGCTGTAGATGTGCCTTTTGGGGTCTCAACTTTTCGGCTTTATTTCACCCCTTCACAGCCTCGAATATGTGATATTTTGGTAATCTTTATTGAGTGTGGTCCTCGCATAACTTCCCTCGAAATTTAGCTAGGAAATTGAAATTAGGTATGTACATTTAGTAGGAGCTCTAGAAGTGCCTTTTGGAGTCTCAACTTTTCAGTTCTATTTCACCCCTTCACAGCCCCAAATATGTTATTTTTTGGTTATTTTTTCTTATTTATTGAGTTTGTTCCTCGCATAAGTCCCCTCCAAATTGACCCAGAAAGTTGAAATTAGATATGTCCCGTCTGTAGGCACCCTTGATGTGCCTTTTGAGGCGTTCGACTTTTTAGCTGAAAATCAGACTGAAAAAGCATCGCGTTGCTGTGCTTTTTTTTCCGTATAGAGAATTTAAGAATAAACTTGATTTTAATACGTAGATGAATCGTATTCAACTTTGGAATGTTGTCGCCATGTACCTAAGAGAAGAAAAAGAAAAAGAACAAAACATACCTGTGAGGTAAACTGCTTATTACATTTTGGAAGGGGAAAAAACAAGCATGAAAACTTGGATGAAAAATAAGTACCTACCTATATCTATTTAAACTTGAATAACCCGGAAGATAAATGAACAACATCAAAATACATTTAGGATAAAGATGCAACCAATGGTGGCGGAAATTTGTTTTCAGAGGGTACGTAATATTGAATTATAAAAACAAGCGAGCTATAAGAAAAATGTTATTTATATAATTTCAAAAAGGAAAAAACGAATGAAAGAGCGAAATTGTGTAGGTAAGCAAAAATAACTACAATGTTTGGTTAACAGAAATCTTGAATGTTGAGAAAATTGCATGTTTTTCTTTTTTTTTTCAAATCTATGGACGAACAAAATTTTCAAAGCATCTGCATTAATTTCGTACAGAAATGTTTTGTACTTCAGAGGAGGGTGTTTTGGGAGTGGACGATTATAGTAGGTGGGTGGTGCACCATAACTTGTGCGTGTAGTCCTACAACCTAGTCATGAAAAGTGTATCGAAAAGGTTGTAATTTGAAACCAGTGCTGAAAGTTGTGGTATGTATACCTATATCTAGGAACACCCATCTGCCGATCCTCAAGCACATTCTTTTTTTTTTTTGAGTTTGTCCCACGTATATCTTTCCTTCAAACTGAGCTATAAGGTTGAAATTTGGTATATCGATTTAGTAAGGGTTCTCAGACCTGGTTTATAGGAGGCGAGGGGCTACAGACACCTCCCCCCCAGTCAGAAGCCTTATTTGATATTTTAAATAAATTTTTTTGGCAATCCAAAACTTTACCTGAAAATAAAAATGTTGTGCATGAAAATGAAAATAAAAAAATCGACCCTTGCTTCTCTCGGGCTGTCGGTAGTTCATAATTTTTTCCTATCTTGAGTTATATTTCATAATTATAGTTAAGCATAAATATTAACCGATTTCCATGTTTTATCGTTTACAAGACTGAAAACTTCGATCAAATCAGTCAGTGTGAAGTTTAAGGTATTTTTATCGGAGAATTTTGCTCACGCCTCAACACTCTTGGGACCCAAACTATTCAGGGAATGTATAAATTGACCAAATTTTTCCAAAAATATATTCTTCGACCATTAAAACTGAGTTTTTCTGCGAAAATATTCGCTTCTGCTCTACTCCGTATAATTGTAGTTTACATTTCTATGGCTTCTCGCCTCTTCTTGAAAAAGTCCATGTTGCATTGTGGAACATTATCTCGCAATGCGTTTTAAAATGAATTCATTTTTATATCAACGTTTTGGATTTCATGTGTTTACTACACAAATAAAAAATTATGTTGTAGAGTACTATGAGGGGGGGGGGGGAATGATGGAAAACAGGGGTCCTCAAAGCTGCTATAAATCATGGGGTTCACATATTCTTAATCTGGGTTTAGAAGTCCTGGATGTGCTTTTTGCGAGTTTCAACTTTTCAATTCCATTGCACCCCCTCACAGCCCCCAAAAAGTGGTTTTTTGGGTCGGTTTTTCTTATTTTTCAAGTTTGTCTCCGCTATCTCCCCTCGTAATTTAGCTACGAAATTGAAATCTATTATGTAGATTTATTTTAGATCTTAGATGTGCCCTTTTGGGGTTCAACTCTTCAATCCCATTACACCTCCTCACAGCCTCGAAAATGTAGTTTTTTGGTCGCCTAACTTCCCTCCAAATTGAGCTATAGGTTTGAAATTTGCTATGCAGATTTAGTATAGGTTTTAGATGTGCCTTTTGAAGGTTTCAGCTATTCAGTCCAATATCTACCTGTGCCTTACCATCGTTCAAGAAAAAATATTTTAAGAGTCTTATTTTTTTATTCCACGAATAGGAAATTCCCTTATCTTTTCTACTTTAAGAAAATCAGGCTCAAAGAAACTAACGCATTGTGATGGTTTTTTTTTCTTAAATTCTTTGTTAGATTTCCCATTATAAATTATTGCGTGGGGAAGGGGGGTGTAGGCTAACAAAGTGAGCTCCCATGTTCGGGAGGGGGGGAGGGTGAAAATGAAAAATTGCCTACTAAAATTCGTAAATATTATCAACTTTTTTTATATTAAAATAGCACGTGCCAGTGGCATATTTCGGTCATGTTTTCCGGGTGCATCCCCCTCCCCTCCGTCTCCATTGGGGTTGAAAATATTAAGAATTACTTATATCTATGCCATGTTGTTCCAAGATTGAAAACTTGAAACAAACTCTAAAACTTGTTAATTTTTTGTCGTAAAACTTCAAAAAATACATTTTTGACGGTTAAAAAATTGTAATTTTTCAAAATTTTGCACTCGCTTTGCTCGGGCACGCTTATACCTCTTGCTTCCTTCATTCTTTGGAAGTTCAGACTTAGAAAAACAGATTTTTATGCATTGCATATTTCAAAAAAAAAAAAATAATTTATGCATTTCCCAGTACTCGAAAAAAATTTCCAACCCTCTCCCCCCCTCAATGAGACGTTTCTATATACGCTGGTGGAACGTGCCATATCGATTGCTACTAATTCGACATCGCTGAGATCGAATATCAAATTATTTTGTTCCTGCATTCTTCAAATTTTTGGTAATATGAATTTCGGTGTATATTAGCACGAAGCCCAACATCGAAAGTGAATACCATCAATGGACATTCCTTTCTGTAGTTTTGTACCACTGAGCCTATCCACTCACAATGGAAGGGTAGGGGGATAAATTTAACTGACCAACAGATATAGATTTTGTTAAGGTGCCAGTGGATGGGTTTCAGCAATTTTTTGTCCTATTATGGACTTCAAAGGGGAAATCCCAGAAAAAAGCCCCCCCCTCCGCCTGTATTGAAAACGAATTCCCCCAACTAGCTTTTTCCAACTCTAATATCTTAAAAGATTTAGTAAAATTCTAAAATAATGTTTTTCAAACGTTCTTTGCTGAGGTCTTAAATCACATGTACTTTTTCAAAATTTTTACCTAGGGTGTGCCATAGTTAAAATTCAAAAATCTTTGTACTATCGTGGTAAATGGCAGCATATTTTTAAAAAAATCAACCACCTAGAAATAGCATGCGAAAAAATAAAAAACTTTTCGAAAGCCTCGAGGCACGATGAAATTGCAGCCCTTACACTTGAATTAATTTTTGGATCGTTGCGTTGGCAGGTTGTTGATATTGGTGTCGTTTTCATACGAGTCAAATCTTCTAAATACGAATCTGAATTTCGTTTTTCTCTCTCCCTCTTTCTCTGGTGGTGGCCTCCCTTTGTAACCTGCACGACTTTTAATTTAGTCTTTCTCTACGTTTTATATCATGTCCAACCAGGAAACCCTTTGATCTGCTTGAATGACATTTTCAAATAAATATATCATTTATATAAAATTAATGTTGACGATAAGCAGCTGGTAAAATATACGAAGGTACATAGCTAATTTTTCAAATGCATAGCTTTGGCCAGAAAGAAAAAAACTGATCACGTTGCCGCCTCCGATCGAAAAAAAAAAAAAAAATTCAACTTTTCCAAATAGAACTACATAAGGCATTTTCGTCGATGTTATGCCAGTGAATAAGCGTATACCTAGTCGAAATAAATAAATGGCAGTTACCCGGGTTCAGCGGAAACTTTTGTGTAGATCTCGAAGTGAAATATTTTGCGAGCAAATTGTTAGAATTTAAAGAACCGAATGGTCTATTTATGTAAATGTTTGCCGACGTTATTTTTCACTGTACAGATTGCGTTTCAGTAACAAGGCAATTTAAATAGCCTTGAAAGCAGCTACATTACGATGCAGTTGTAATAAAATTTAGGCCCTAGCGAGTATAGAATATGAGAAAATTTCGAGGACATTGTACTCGTGTACGTACAAAACAAGCATGGGTATTTCAAGTTGATCGTAGAGTTGTTTCAAAGAAAGCAAATTTCTTTTACGTAAAAATCCGCAACAAATAAACGACGTAGAACGAACTCATATAATACGTATTTTAGCGTTTGGCGAAACTTTGTAAATGACCGTAAAGTACCGAAATACGAATGACTTATGCGTTTCAATTAAAATCTTATCATTTGTTGGATAAATTAATGCGTAATTGGCCGTTTAATTCTACGTACTGTGTACGTACAATCGAACGGAATACCGTACCGCCTTTAATCTATTTATTTGTACGTTTAATTTAGCTAATTTTTTTTTCTCGAAATTGTTGATTATAACTGAACGCATCATGAGTATTTATGAATTTCACGCGAATTTCTCTATGAAGGGTATTTCCTTGTATTTTTTATTTTTTTTTTTTTACATTGTTTAAACCTTGTATTGAATGGATCCATAGTCGATATAGTTTTACGATGCTTGCATTCCTTTTATCGGCGGCCCGACGCGACGCATCGAATAATATTACCGGTTTCAAATTATACAGCATTTCGGCGAAACCTAATAATACACTTGTATCGAAGGTACTGGTACGTCTACTGAGATCAGATTGTGTTTCAATTGTTTGACTGTTAGAGTTGAAATTTCTCAACGAATTTTAGATACATTTAGGTACTAGAGGTACATATATGTACATTGTACTTATTACTTACATACGTATAAGTTAGGTACTTCACTTACGATGCTATGCGATGCCATGTACCACTACTTAGACCTATCCTGCTTGCCTACAAACAGTATCTATCCACCTACATACGTATCGAAATAATACGATACGTATATATTATTTCCTTCGCTATTTATTATGTGCGCCAAGTATCTTGACGTAATTTCAACGCAACGATGTGCTGTAGAATGGAATTCTTAATTTTATACCGAATCTCGAGTATAAGATGTAATACGATCTGTGATGTATATTTTAACATTGGTATGTCTGCAGTGCAAGTGCATGAGCAATACCTAAGTTTCATTCGTGCCATCGCACCATCGTGTTTACCTATTCTCGTTTATAATGACTTTTAAAAGATCGATGAGCTTAATGATTCCATTAGATTGGTTTTTACTCTTTATCTGTACGCAGACAGGTAAGGTATGTGTATTTGTAGGTTATCGTGTTTTCTCTTATTCGCCTATAATTTTCGTTTTGCCTAGTTGCGAAATTTAACCATGTATGCAGATGAAAGACGAAATTTAAGGAGATTAGTAAATTATGTATACGTATTTGGTGCAAGGTTTGTATCGTTTTTCTATTGCCATGAAATTAGCTAATTATTGATCGTACTCGTAGTTATGGTTCGTTGTGATTCGTTGTTTGTCTGGGACTAAATTCAAATTTTGTAATTACTCAAAATAACAATCGAACACAACTTGGACGAATTCGAAACGTTGAGGAAAACTTCCAAGTTCTAGCGCATGCGCTGATATAGATTCCATTGTTATGTTATAACGAACATGACGTCATCGTCATTATCATCAAATTAAAATTAAATGAAACATAATGAAACTATTCCAAAAATGCAAAGATTTCTTTTCAAGAAATACAATAAATGGATAAAAGACGGTGTTTTCGAATGTCCATATTGTGAAAAACGTGCCAGAATGTAAAACAATGCAAAAGGTGGCAGAATGTGGTGATCTTCAAATTCTGAACACAAAAAAAAAGCATCACTTCGCGATACTTTTCCAGTGTGATTTTTGTAGCATATTGCAATTATGAGAATTGAAAAAAGCTTCGACACATTTGGGGCTGGGAGAAAGGGTGAAATGGGACTCCCCGCTAAATATACATACCAAATTTCAATTTTCTAGCTCAATCTGGAGGGGAGCTATGCGAGGAACAAAATCAAAAAAATCGCATTTTTGGAGCTGTAAGGAGGTGTAATGGGGCCGAAAAGTTGGGACCTCCAAAACGTACATTGAGCGTCCCTACTGAATGTACATACCTAATTTCAAGTTTCTTGCCCCATTTGGAGGGGAGTTATGCGAGGAAGGAATTCAAAAAATAAGAAAAATCGACTAAAAAACTGCATTTTTGGAGCTATTAGGGTGTAAAATGAGGTTGGAAAGTTAAGGCCCTTTGAAAGGCACATCCCTGGTCTCTAAGATCTCTACTGAGTGTACATACCTGATTTCAAGTTCCTATGCCGATTTGGAGGGAAGGAATGGAAGGAATAAACTCAAAAAATAGGAAAAATCGACTAAAAAACCGCATTTTTGGGGCTGCCAGGGGGTGCAATGAGGCTGAAAAGCCAAGACCCCTCGAAAGGCACATCTAGGGTCCCTACTAAATGTACATATCAAATTTCAACTTCCTAGCTCAATTTAGAGGGGAGTTATGCGAGGAACAAACACAAAAAATTAAAAAAACGACCAAAACTCCACTTTTTTGGAGCTGTGAGCGAGAGAAACGAGGTTGAAAAGTCGAGACCTATAAAAGACACGTCTAGGACCGCACTAAATGTACATGCCTAATTTCACGATTCTAGCTCAATTTGGAACGAAGTTATGCGAGTAAACAAACTCAAAAAATGAGAAAATCTTATCAAAAAACCATTTTTTTGGGGGCTGTGAGGAGGTGCAATGGAGCTTAAAAGCCAAAATCCAAAAGAGGCACGTCTACAGCCCCTACTAAACATACATACTAAATTTCGACTTCCTAGCTCATTTTGGTGGAGATATAGGGGAGGAACAGCCCTTTTTCGAGGTCAAAAAAAGGAAAAACCCTCATATCTCTTCTCCTAATTGACCGAGGATGTGGATTTTTAGATACGTTATACAATTTTGGTTTTTCTACCGATTGATTCCAAAAAGAAAAATTTTTGCGTTTTTGGTCCTTCAGCACAACCTCTCCCAAAATGGAGCTATCTGTATTTTGACCCAAGGTCATCCCCACTCATATATATCTAATACTTCGTCGAACTAAGCCGATTGACTAGATTGGAGCGATTTTTGTCAATATCGAGCAGAGTAAATGATTTTAATGTTCGGGATAATAAATATAAATACCTGACCTGGCCAAAAATTGTCTTATAGGTCTTCTAGAACCCCAACCCCAAAACGAATTGTGTTAGTAACCCCTCCCCCCTCCCCGTTTGTCGATAGACTGTAATAGCCTGGTTTTCATTGACATTATGACATAGGAAATCAAGCTAAAGAAATTTGAAAACATAAATCAAAATTTTTTCTGTATTTTATTTGTTCGTAATAGCGGCTGAATCAGATGAAAAATGTCTCTAATTCAAAAACGTAACATCGAAAACGTCACGTTTTTAAGAGATGTCCCTCAGCCTTGAAACATATCCATGTCAAAAATTTCAAATCCTCACAAATCGAATAAAATATATTGAAAGTTGCGTAAAAGTGGATTAAAAGTACAGAAAATTAATCGAAAATGACAAAAAATTGTTGTAAAGTGGGATGAAAATTGGCCTAAAATATGAAAAAAAAAAACATCGAAAGTTGGGTAAAAATTCGATAAAAGTGGGTAAAAGAGCGGAAGATTGTTTCCAAATAAAGAAAAATTGTTAAAAATATGTGAAAATTAACCTACATAATATTATTAAAAAAATGGTTAAAAATTGTCGAGAATTAAATGAAAATTTGACAAAAATGAATAAAAGTTGAACTGAAACACGAAAAAAATTGTTAAAAATCATAAAAAAAAATTTGGTAAAAAGTTGAAAAATCGCACAAAGGTCATGAAAAAAAGTTTTGAAAAACGGAAAATAAATTAATAAAAACGTTGAAAGTCATTGAAAATTATGAAAAATTTGACGAAAATGGGTAAAAATTGATCTAATATATGACAAAAATCATTGAAAATCATCGAAAATTGGTAAGAAAAAGTGTCGAAAATGGGCAAAAAAGTGCCAAAAATTAATCAAGAATCACGGAAAATGAGGTAAAATTTATGAAAATTGACAAAAAACATGTAAAAAAAACATCGAAAATTCGGTAAAAATTAGATAAATGTTGGTAAAAAGTGCTGAAAATTAGTCAAAAATCACGGAAAAATCTTGAAAAAAGAAAATTCTTCAAATAATGAAAAAAATACTCAGAAGTATGATAAAAAGTTCACTAAAATGAGTAACTAAAAGTATAGAAAATTGATCGAAAATCACCAATAAACGTTGAATAACGGGTGAAAATTATCCTAAATCATGAGGAAAAATCGTTGAAAAGTATCGAAGAATTTGTAAAAATTTGATAAAAATGGGTAAAAAGTGCGAATAATTGATCAAAAATCAAAAGAAAATGTTGAAAAATGGTGAAAACTGGCCCATAATATTAAAAAAAAAAATCAATTGTAATCATCAAAAATTAAGTACAAATTAGACAAAAATGGATAAAAAGTGCGATAAAATAATCCAAAATCAAGAAAATTTGTTGAAAAATAGGTAAAAAATAACCCAAGTTATGAAAAAAAGTTGAGAAGCATCGAAAATTGCGTAAAAAATTATTGAAAAATGAGTAAAAATTGTACTAAAAGTATGAAAAAAACTGTTAAAACTTATCAAAAATTGGGTAAAAATATGAAAAAAAAAAAAAAAAAGGTAAAAAGTGGGTTAAAATTGACCAAATATACTTACATAGTACTTTAAAGGTATTTTGTGCGTCTTCGTGCTGTGAACGAAAAAATCTCGAGTAAGATGAATCAAAATGCAAAAGAAGGAAATACTGCATGACTTTTTGAAAAATAAAATGCTAGTGCCTATTTCATACTTTTGAAAAATTTATATGATTTCGATTATTAAAGTTAGTTAATATTCAATTTTTTTATGGTCTATAAATCGGTCTTACCATTTGTAGAACATCAGTTCCCCTCCCATCCACTCTACGCACGTGTCTTTCCTTGCTGTGCTCTTTGTAATACATGTACGTATTGTATGTGTAGATGTACTTGAAACATCATCAACTTTTATCTTTTAGTGTTTGTTATTTTATTACATATTACATTACATAGACATACCTTCTTTTTCATACATTTTTATTCGCAATCTGCTCGATTATCGTTTTCATTGATAACATTCTCGTATTAATATTCATTCTCCATCCAATTGGCATTTAGAATAATGTTTTTTCACTGAGTAAGATAAAGAATATCGTACATGTAGGCGGGGACAGGGAGGTATACAATACAATATATCACATCGCATAATGTAGGTATAAACAAATTTTTCAAACAGTAAACGGATTTTCCTTATTCGACAATGATTCATCGGAAATCTTATCTCTCTGCGTTTTGTTGGCAAAAGTGAAAAAACTCGGTTCAATTGATACGTATAAAAGATAGATACATACGTAGGGTTTTGTACTGCGAAATTACACAATAAATGCGTACATACATACACAAAAATACATATGTATACGTACAACATACGACAAGTGTACTCCGTTCGCACATTCTATCGTTGCGATAAAAGTGTGAAAAAATTCACGGTTTAGATTTATTACCTGTTGGTGCGATGAACTTGATGTTTTGACAAGGCGAATGGTGCTTTTTTTTTTTCCTAAACGAGCGTAATTTATTGTACATGTGCCTCGTTTCTGTGTACATACTACATACGTACATATACATATATGTACTATGTACACTCACACACACATAGTATACCTATGTACTGTAGATGTGTGTGTATCCAGACAGGCTTTAATATCGTGCACCGATTCCTACATATACCAGCAGCAGGAGGAAAAAAAAGCCACGTTAGTCGCGTTCATATTCTGATGTATTTATTTAAAATAATGAAGGTTTTTTTTCTTCTCGTGTTATGCTTCTTACTCATACTCGTTTACATATCTTGCTTAAGTGCATTTGTAGTACGCATGTATGTAAATTATACGTAGAAGCGTACGTATAATTCTCTGATTACACGAGTCGAAGAAGATAGTCTGGATAGAATACATACAAGTTGGCAGCGACTTGTTGGTGGCCTTAATTATATTAATTTTTTATACCGGGGGGCAATTAGCTGACAAAGTATAAAACGATAAAGATCAACAATGTCGTTAAGCTACTTTTCAAATGTTTTTTCAGTAGTCTCGTTGAATTAAATTTTTTTTGATTGAATTACTCGACATGTACGCGACGGGTGACGTTACCCTTTTGAAATGCTCTGCTCTTTCGTATCGTAGTATTTTCTTTACTTTTTAGCCTGATTTTCTATGCCATATTGTCGGTGAAAACCAGGCTATTACGGTATATCGATCTAAGGAAGGATGAGGATGGGTATATAAATAAAATTCTTTTCGAGGTCTTAGAAAACTATTACGACCATTTTTGGCCATGTCGGATATTTATTTTTATTTCATTTATTTAAACTCATTTGTTCAGCTCGATACTGAGCAAACTCGATCAAATTTGGGAAATAGGTTTAGTTTGTAGATGGATTTGATATCTCAGAGTGGGGCTGATCCAGGGTTAAAATTCAATCATGCCCAAATTTGAGGGAGGGATTTCTGAGGGACTAAAATCACAAAAAGTGCTCCTTTTTGGAGCGCTCAATAGGTAATCCAAAGTTGTATAATATGTCCAAAAATCAGCCTCCTAAGTCAATTAGGAGAGGAGTTATGAGGGTTTTCACCTTTTTTGATCTTGAAAAAATTCTGTTCGCGCCCCATCTGCCCTCCAAAGTGAGCTAGGAAGTTGAAATTTGATATGCAGACTTGGTAGGGAGCATAGATGTGCATTTCGAGGGTTTCAAATTTCCTCTCAGAGCTCCGAGTATGAAGTTTTTCGGTAACATAAATAAAAATCAGCCTTTTATGTCAATTAGGAGGGGAGTTATGAGAGTTTTCACCTTTTTTGATCTTGAAAAAATTCTGTTCGCGCCCCATCTTCCCTCCAAAGTACGCTAGGAAGTTGAAATTTGATATGTAGACTTAGTAGGGACCATAGGTATGCATTTAGAGGGTTTCAAATTTCCTCTCAGATCCCCGAGTATGAAGTTTTTTGGTAGGTTTTTCTTATTTTATGAGTGTTCCTCGCATAACTCGCCTCCGAATTGATCTATGAAGTTGAAATTTGATGGGTGGATTTATTACTGATCCTAGATGTGCCTTTTGCGGGTTTGAACTTTTCAGCCTCTCTGCACCCCTCACAGTACCGTAAAGGTAGTTTTTTGGTCGGATTTTCTCATTTTATGAGTTTGCCACTCCAAACTGACCTAGGAAGTAAAAAGAATCTTCTCAGATGAAAATAAGCGAAATGCCCTCGAACTCAGATTTCCAAAATTTTCACAAAACAACATTGGGTATCTTTGAAAAAAATTGTGGGACTAATAAAATTTCCCCTATGTTACTTCTATTGCTCAGAAAATCGAAAAAACATTGTTTTTGAAAAAAAAAATCCGTTATTCACTGGTACTTGAGTCAAAGTCATGATTTTAATTCAAATGTTCATAGGGTTGATGGGTCTGTCGATATGAATTTTTACAAAATTTTCCACCCCTTAAGGGATGGGGGAGAAATTTTACAAAAGGAAACTTTGAATTGCTGTAGCTGTGAACCTTAGGGGCGGGGGTACATAAGTTTTTTTTCAGCAAAGTATACGTTTAAACAAGTACATATAATTTTTAGAAATTTATTGTTTGACCTCAGTCAACACATTTTACTTTTTGGCATTGTTACTAGTGTAAAAATTTGATGGTAACTCTGTTCTGTAACAAGGTATCAATTTAAATCGAATAGTAAATCTGACTTCATTATCGAGTTCGGGGGTTCGATTTATGTGAAAACGACACCTGGGTATTGCACCAAATTTGGAGAGGGGTGCTCCTGGATCTCAAAACGGGGCCACGAAAGTCCGGTACAACTTTTCTACGATTTTATATCGGCACGTATTGTAAATATGCAAAATTTCAAAACTCTTTTGTTATAAACTGTTGTTTGGTATTTATATAAAAGTTGCCATTGTACTTGAAATTTGAATTTTTTTGAAGAAAATTGCAATTTTTTCTCATGTTGAAAGTGGGTCAGAAAATTATAAAAGGAGTGCTTTTCGACTAATTCAGACACGCTGAATACGAATCCGACATTCATTTTTTGTTCGAACGTCTCATTCTCTTTTTGACCCTTTACCCCCCATGCGTCCATGTCCATAATTCAGCAATTATATTCTTCAACCAAAATTTTGATGTCGTAATCTGGTATAGAATTTTACGCTGAACAACTTTACTTCTATTCATTTTTAGCGTATTAGCTATTATTTCTGAGCAAAACGCAATTTAAATCATTTTTTGAGTTTTTGAAAACGGTTGAAATCTCAAAATAAAAAAATTGAAAAAAAAATCTAAAAATCATATTTATTTAAATGCCTACTTTACTGAAAAATGTATGTGCCCGCCCTCCCCCCCACTTCCCCCTAGGTTTCGCAACTGCAGCAATTAAAAGGTTTTTTTTATCAACCCTTCCCCCTCTCGCCAAGGATGAAAAATTCATGTCGATAGACCCGTCATTTCTCTGAACATTTGAATTAAAAATAATGACTTTTCCTCAAATACGAATGAATATAGGATTTTTTTTCGATATTTTGAACGAACGGAAAGTGGTCAGGGAAATTTTTTAGCAGTAATATTTTTTCTAAAGATACCTAAAGACGTTTTGTGAAAATGTTGGAAATTTGAGGTCGAGGGCATTTCGCTTATTCTTATCCTAGAATATATTTTGGAGAGGTGGGTCACTGAGGGGCTGAAATCACAAAAATCGTTCCTTTTCGAGCCATTCGATAGATAATCCGAAGTTGTATATTATTTCGAAAAACCAACCTCCTAGATCAATTGGGAGGGGAGATATGAGGGTTTTCCTTCTTTTTGATCTTGAAAAAGAGTTGTTCCTGTTACCAGCTCGCTTCCAAATTGAGTCAGGAAGTTGAAATTTGATAGGTGAATTTGGTATAGGTCTTAGATGTGCTTTTTTGGAGTTTCAGCTATTCATTCTAATATTTACCAGTATACGTACTACTGTTCAAGAAAAACCATGCAAGTAGCTCTTTTTTTTTATCTCGCGAGGACAAATCGAATTGGTACTTCGTAATTGATGAAAATCAGGCTCAAGAAGCATTGCTTTGCGATGCTTATTTTTTTTAGTACGACGGCTAGCTACCGCGTCGAATTTATCTATGTGTGAACTGTGAATGCGTGTGTTTTTTTTTTATATCCCAATCCGGCGCTCTTTTAGTATAAATCCGGATTATACATATAGTTGGTAGAAAAAAAAAAAAATCATACACGAGGGAAAGGATTAGATGAACATGGGATCTCGCTTTCGGAGATCTTATTTCTTTTTTTTTTCCTCCTTTTAAACTACCGTCTGCCTTGTAATGGCTCAAATTACACTAACGAGATTTTTTTCCCTCGAATGAAGATGTACTATTGTAAAAAGGTAGGTAGGTTAATGTTGTAAGTGTGAGAGATGAAATTCAACTGTATAGATATGAGTACAATGTATTTAGTTGTACCTTGTTCGTCGGTAAGGTACATGCATATGTATATCGGTATCAGTCTGTATAGGGTTTAGGTATGCATAAGACAAGTCGCATCGTCTTAGGTCTCTCTACGTATGTATACCTAGCCTAAGTGTAAGAGTGAAATCCATCATAGAGAGGTAATACCTGTACCTGCCGAACGAAAAGACGAAGCGGAGATTTTTTTCGCCATTTCGACATAGGCTTAATTCGAGTTAACTTCTAGCCTCGAGTTGAAATTTAATTAACTTCCAATTAAACAATTTCGATTGAGTTGGCGGCGTTCGTTGTAAATGTACGTTTCACAAAACAATAATTTTGGCGTATGGGGAAGCAGAGAGTAATAGAGAGATGAAGATGCTTCGTGCTTTCGTGTTACCGTCGCTTTTCAGTAGGTAAAAGGTATAGATAGGTACAACTACACAAGTGCCTGCGAGGTAAAACGTGAATCAAGCACCGTATTGTATACAGTTTGCTTGTACTGCCTTTCGCAGACTGCGGAGCGAAGTTTATGTTTTTCTTTGTACCTAAACTCTGCCTCTCTCTCTCTCTCTCTCATTTTCAATACATACCAACTCGGGAGGCCGCTGAGATGCTTTAAAACATTACTGAGCACAAAATTTTCCAGTCTGGACGCGATATACTGTACATATTCGAGGCTCGAGCGAATGCTTAATACTTACTAAACCGAGTATAATATAATCGTTCGCCATTAAGTCGCGAGTAATTCACCTTAGTTAAAATTTCATAGTGGAAAAAAAAATATGCTTTGGTATCGAGCCAAAAAAACCGTTAATTTTAAATATACTGTAGGTTTTTATGGTGTTAAGTTGATTTCGTTGAGGCTTTTATTTATTACTTTCTCGCGAAATGGTGAAGCTTAAATGGTGCGGGATTTCTTTTCTTTTTTTTCCCCTTTTCTTTGGCGCTTTTTTTTTTTTTCTATTTAGAACACTACACGTAATGCTTACTCACTCTGTCTCTACCTAACTTATCTGCGCTGATAACGCGAATGTGAATCACCCCAAATGTCTGCCTACTTTGTATAGAAAACAAATTGTTGCGGGATTTCCATTTCCGCACCGATTTTATTTATTGAATTTTCAATGTAAATGAGATTATATTATTGAATGCTCAGATTGTGTGCACGTTCAGTGGCTGTACGTTAGGTATATGCAACGATGATAATAAATGTGATAATTTTTTTTCTTCTTTCGAATATTTTAAATATTTCGTCGGTTGCAGTTTCACCGAGTATGACAAATGGGTAAAGAATTGAATTTACACGATGCTTCTGTAGGGACAGGAACATCGAATATATTGTTTCGTGATAATATATTTAGTATGTGCATTTTTATCTCTTGATGAAATACATTTGTACATACAGTAATATGTATGATGGCTATAAAACATACGAAGTATTTTTATATTACAATTTGTAACAACTTATCCATCCCCCCCTCCCCACCATCACCATACTCATTTCCATTTTCTCGTACTTTTATATTTTGGAAAGACTCTTCTATTTTTAAAATATTAATAAGAATATTCTCGAACGTGAATTAGATGCAGTTCGATGTACTGAACTACTGATGTAAAATATCAAATTCAATTTTACTTTGATTCTATTAGAAAGACGATACTTGTCTTTTTCACTATGGTTCAATTTGATATAAAAATAAATGGTATCGAAAAATTCATGCACATAGTACATAACTTCAGATTTTTGAATGTCGTTCATTGAGTTATTTGAGAAAAAAAAGATATATATGTAAGTAAAAGTGGATTTGGATCAATGTAAACAAATCAAGTATAGACAGATCAAAGCTCGAAAAAAAAAATGCATAATATCGCTTGCCAACAATTTTATAACTTCATTGATGGATAAGCTCAAGTGTTGGAGTTGATTTTCTCCCGAACGATCTTAAGTAGAATTTTCTTTCGCGCTTTATTTTGAAAAATACAACTTCGATTGATTTTTTTCAGCATTTCATACCCTCAGAGAGAAAATTAATCGATTAATCGAATGTGAAACCATTTTGACGTTTGTATATGTGTCATGGAATAAGGTTTGGGTAATCGTTTTTGACTTTTTTTCGGATTCTTACGTAAAGAAGTACGAAAAGTTCAAAAATCGCGCCCACAGCCCCGATCTTGGTCAAAAAAAAATAGCCGTTTAAAGTAGATTACTCCAAATTTTTCAGCAGTTGAAAATCATTGCTATTTTTCCAACTCCTGAAAAAATTTTGAATTAGTCAACTTTAAACAGTTGTAACTTTTTTTTGGAGCAAGATGGACAGCTGGGGTGCGATTTTTGAACTTTTGTCACTTTTTACATCCATTTTAGCTTCAATAGCCATCATTTAGAGCAGTAATAAATTCAGAATTAGAGCAGAAAGTTTAAAAAAAAATTTACTTGAAGAAAATTCACAAATAATAGTATTACTTTTATAAAAAATTCAGCATCAAAACTTTAAACGCGTTTTTTTTTCAAATAAGTGATCTTGTAGTAGGGGGTACAGGTAGATATTTTGGACTGAATAGCTGAAACCCCCAAGGCATATTTAAGATCTCTACTAAATCTACATACCAAATCTAAACTTTCTAGCTCAATTTGGAGGGGAGATATGCGAGTAACGAATTCAAATATAAGAAAACTCCACGAAAAAGCTACATTTTTAGAGCTATGGGGGGAGGGGGGTTCAATGCAGGATAAAATATCAAAATCACCAAAAAACAAATCTAGTACCTATATGAAATCTGCATACCAAATTTTAACTTTCTCGCTCAATTGCGCGGCGGGGGTGCTAAGAGGCCAGAAACGTTAAAATTGCTAATGTTGA
>FIZR01029318.1:0-15508 GCA_900060175.1 Ferrisia virgata
ATGTTATTTATTTTTAAAATAATTCGAATTTTTGACACTTAAGTATACTTAGATCAAGTATTATTCTTATATTTTTATGGTTTATAGCAAACTCTTCCACTATTTCGTCTAAATCTAAACTTTTGACCATACTTTTATCAATATAAAGTACACTTAAATTGTTCAAACGCTCGTCCGTCATCGTACTTCTCAAGTAACTTTTAATAATTCTCATTGATAGTACAATTTTGATTTTTTTTTTCAAATCGTATCAAAAAAATTGGTCGGGTCGAAGAAATTTTTAAGCAGGCCAGGCCCACTCAGGCCCGCCTCTAGATCCGCCTATGCCTCCTCCCTCAAAATGGGACAAAACTGAATTTTGACCCAAAGTCATCCGCACTCGTATATATCTAATCCATTGCCAAATTGAGCCGATTGATCGAGTTGGAGCGATTTTGGTCAGTATCAAGCAGAGTAAATGATTTTAAAGTTTGGAAAAAAATAAAAATAAATCTCCGGCATGGCCAGAAATTGTCTTAATGGTCTTCTAGGACCCAAAAACGGATTACTTTGGTATTCCCTCCCCCCCCCCACCTACCGTTGATTGATAAACTGTAATAGGCTGGTTATCATCGACAATACGACATAGAAAATCAGGCTAAAAATCTAAACACTTTATAATCAACACAAATCGTAATAAAAACCAATATAGATATACCGGATCAGCTACCATCGGAATTCACTATTCATTACCTACATACTATATTCGTGCTAAGCTTACTTTTAATCTAATTAATACGATCGAATTATTCGTAAATTAATTCGATTACTCAGATGACTGGTTGCGGTATTATGAAGTCGAAAAATAAAGACGATGAAAAAAAACACACACACACACACACTCGCACGAATACCTATACTTATAATGAACCTCAACAGTTCCGACGACGAACATGTTGTCGAGCGTATTTCGATTATGAGATCAAAGTATCAACGATGATGTGACTTCATCAGTAAAGTAAGGTACTGGAAAAAGAGAGAGAAAAAAAATGTGGTTTCATTAGGAGGCGAAAGAAACTCTTTTAAACGCGCGATATAATCTTTGAAAAATTTCGACTTTTATTTAACTCGTTTATGACAGTTCATTTATAATAGATACTCGACACATTGTGTGACAAATTTCATTAATTTCTGAAAACCGCGACTTTAAAAAGACGCCGTATAAAATTTTAAAAGTTTCAATAGTGAATTAGTATAGTTCTTTATGTACGCTTCGTACAAGTTTAAAATTAGGGGTAAACCGAATAAGCGCAGCGTGGATTTTAATTCAAGCTTTATAAAATATTATACGCAGCGTACCTCGCTTCGTTCAAATGCTCGCTGAATTTATTGTGCGAAATTTAAGTGATTAATATTTTGTGTAATTTAATAAAGTATTATAGTGTGTGTGTTAGTGGTACTCAAACTAATGTATTATAAATAAGCTTAATAGGTGTGGTACCCACCTCTACGTGTAAATAATTCAATTCGTATAAAATTAAAATCGAACGAGCTACCTGGCTAATGGAATATTTGTAAACGAATGAAACAATAATTTAATTTAATTATTTTTTCAACGTATGAAATAATATTATTTGGAAGTTGAAAAAATTATTTTGAAAATATTGAGGAGAAAAAAAATAGAATTTAATTAAAAAAAAAAAAAAAAAAAAATTATCAACGAAATACAAGTTTTTGGATGGAAAATCAGTAGGCCAAACTTAATACGATTATACATATTTACGGCGAATTGGTTATGCTTTTTTAACAACACAACTTCTCGCTAATAGTTTATCGATATAGTAAAGGTAAAAATTGTATAAAAATTTTTTTAACGGTCATGCAATAAAATTTTCATAACGTGCAATAAATATATGGCGACTAATTAACAACCGGCAACGATTTAGGAATCACTCGGTGATTATGTGGAAAAATATAAATAAGAAAAAGAGACTGAGAAAAGTGAAAACATTGTAGTACATAGCTACGTAGGTTTAGGTATATACGATAGAAGTTAGTTATCAAGCCATCCACCCCAAACAGTTGTAAAAGTACGTTTTATACAACGTTTTAAACGTGCAATAAAGATGCGACATATATGTCCCCTTCTATAGGGTCGCAATCATTTTATATTGGTAGCTTTAAGGGGGTTCATAGAGCCAATGAGAGTACACGGGGCGGGGCTAATTTCCAGTTATTCAACGGCTGCTTTATTTACATATACACTCCATCCGGCCAGTGATAACCTACTTTAAATGGCATTAAACGAGAGATGAATTAATTTGCGTCTGGTTCGAAGTTAATCGGTGTTTTTGCTATTTTTAAATTTTCTCATATTTTTTCGGTGGTTTACGACGCCCGTCTCTTCTTCGCCAGTGTCGGTGATAATTGTTCATTTGCATGATTTAGTTATACTTACATGATTTTAAATTGATTTTTTTTTCCAATGTGAAACAGTCGAATTTGAGGCGTGATTTTATTTTTATTCAGCCAGGTAAAAATTGCACTATACAATGTATTTTATTTTGATTTTATTGCTAATTTTTTTTTCTTTTGGCATGAGATTGAATTTATAAAGTTGAGGGAGTGGTGAGTTTTATACGTGTATGAGGATAATTGAGAAGCTTTTAAAAGTGACATACGTATCTAGATACCTGTTTATACTTTACTTCTTTAAATGCAATTAATGCAAATTATTATCATTTTAGATATTATTTAGAGATGAAAATACAATTAATATCGTTTTTTGTTTTCTTTCTAATCTTCTGAAAAAAAAACTACAAATTTAAAGTACTTGGGTAGTTTTAATTTTAAAAATGATTTGGATTTTTATTGAAAAGAATTTTATTTATTTTAAAAAACAATACGAATTTTTTAGGAAAAGAAGAAATATTTATACAATAGACACCTAAATAAATTGCTGTTACATTTCTATGTAATATTTTTTTTTAAATACATATAGAATAATATTTTAAAAAGAAATAGTGGGAGAATAGATATTGGATTTTTGAAATTATCTGGGTACTTCCTTACAATTTCCAGAAATTTAATTTTATTTAAATTAATTACGAAATATCGAGAGAAAAAAAGACCGAACAAAATTTAGTACAATACTTATTGGTCTCTTTTAAGTTATTTTTACGCTGATACCGAGCAATCCAGATTTACATATTAATTTTTGATCCATACGACGCTCAATATTTTAAAATTGTCATAGAGAACACTGTTGAGCGTCAACAAAAAAATTTTCAGGCACAAGCATCATCTCCACCCCAGCCCACCCCTCTCTATCGCTATGGAGAAAACCTACATATTTTTTATTTTAAAAAATGTTCATAAAGTCGTCTTTATGCTGGACAATCAAAACCAAACGTTATGTGTAGAGGAAAAAGCGATCTATATGTCGAAATTTTTTTCAGTTATTTAGTCAATCAGTAGAAAGAAATGTACAAAAATCAAAAAAAGTACGTAAAAGTTTTTTTCCTAAAATATGTGTCTTATTGAGTAATTGCTTCCATTTGAATGATAGATCAAAGGAAAAATTGCAAAAAAAAAAAGTAAAAAATGAGAAATTTTGAAATTTTTTCCATAAAAATTAACCTCTAATTAAAAGAAATTATCATAAATGAAAAGAACTCATCAGAAAACCTTCGCATCTCAATTTTAGATAACGCGAGTTCATTTATCAGTGTTTTGCAAATTTTTAAAAACTTGGTTTACAAAAACAATATTTACAAGGTAAATGCTCATAATTACCTTCAAATTACTTAAAATATAAAAAAAACTGGTCAAATTACTTCTTTCTATACACTTTATGAAATGAATCCAAAAGTATTTTGAATTTTTATTCAAGATTACTATTCATGCCTGATTTCGAGGGCTGTAAATTTCTACTTTAAACGATTTTCTCAACATTTTGAAAAGATTATTTCTCATATTACGTACCTAGCGTTGGTGGACAGGTTCAAGAAAGAAAATTGGATGCAAGTACATATAAACACAGGCAGAAATAGGGCCAAAATTTAGGAACCTTATAATCATGTGAATTGAAAAAATTCCTAATCAGTATAAAGGGTAGGAAGCGTTCAATGGAGCTAAAAAATCCAGACCACCAAAAGGCACATCTACGAACCCCACCAAATCTACTCGCCAATTTTCAGTGTACTAGCTAGCTAGCTACATTTGGAAGGGAATTATGCGAGGAACAAACTCAGAAAGTAAGAAAAGTCTATCAAAAACTATATTTTTAAGACTGTGAGGGGGTACAATGGGTCTGAAAAGTCGAATCTCCCAATAGGCAAATCTGAAGCCCCTATTAAACATATATACCAAATTTCAACTTCTTAGCTCAATTTAGTGGGGAGATAGGGGAGAAACATTCCTTTTTCAAGGTCAGAAAGGTAAAAACCAATCAATTTCTTTTCCTAATTGATGTAGGAGATTTAATTTTAAGGAACAATTTTCATGTTTTTGACCCCTCAGCACCCCCCCCCCCCCCCCCCCAAATATTTAATTTTAAGGAACAATTTTCATGTTTTTGACCCCTCAGCCCCCCCCCCCCCCCGCAAATTTGGGCGTAACTGAATTTTGACCCATGGTTGTCCCCATCCATATATGATTAACCCTTTGTCAAACTGAGCTTATTGAGCGAATTAGAGAGATTTAGGTCAGTATTAAGCGTAGTAAATAATTTTAGTCTTCGAGGGGCAAAAAAATAATTATCTGACCAAACCAAAAATGGTGGTAACTGTCTTTTAGGACCCCAAAATGGATTTTGTTGATATCCCCCTCTCCTCAGGCTAAAAAAACATGGCGTGTGGTTTTTTTTTTGTTGACATTCTTGCTTTCAACTTGTCTGTTCTTAGGAAGTATTACCCTCGCTTTGCTTAGGCAAACATTTTACAAAATACCAGGAATGAAAAGCCGAAAAATGAATATTTAAAGGTATCTGTGAACTGAAAAATTGTAATTTTCCTAATTTTACTTCTGCAAAGTTTTACTTTTTAGATTTTTGTGGGAACATGGAGTGGGGAGCTTGAGCCTTCCGGTGTTCCTCCCTGCCACCACCTATAAGTATAAGAATTCTTAGGAGCTTTTGATCTCACCTTTATCTAATTCAAGCGAGCATATACAATGAATTAAAATTCAAAATAAGTCATGTGCATATGTGTACACATTTATGAAAATGAGCTGGGGCTTTTTTTGAAAAATTTTATGGAGCCCCAAAGTGACAAATGTTCACCTCTATTGGCATCAACCGTATTCATCATGAAAATAATTTTGCATTAATTATAACAATTCCGGAAGAAAATTTTTATATTTATTCCTACAGTAAGTTGGAATTTTGCATTCCTCATTGTGAGGTGACAGTTCAACATTTCAAGTAAAGCGGTCCCCAATTATATAGTCCGGCTACCTAATAATCACAAAAAGTTACCAGTGGGGTCTTTGGCAGTTCGTGCCCACGGCAACAACTTTCGCGGTTTTTGTTCCAACATTTTTTAATATTAAAATACAAACTAAAAAGACAGCTTTATCAAAAATGTTTTACTATAAAAAAGTAATTTTTCCATCCTTCATTCTTAAAATTTTGTTAAATTTTCACCCTGATTTCACTCAGGACACAAGCATTTTTATTAAAATTTGAGAAAATCCCAAAAAATCCTTCAACCACTTCTTCACTTAGCCTAAATGTATCGTACATTTTTGTCTCATGTTGATGTACAAATAAAAGTTTCTAGACACCGAGAGGAGGCTTGTGAGGAATGATGAAACTACTAGCACGTCCAAGGAGGAAGGCTTTTGGACTCTGTGCTTCGGCCACTCCAAAATTTCTTTATAAAAGAATTTCGAAGAATGTCTTCTTGCAGAATGATTCAATTTCAACATGCAAAGAAATTTGGAATTACGAGTTTGAAGATGTGCGAAAATATTGTTTTTGAACCTCCACTTTTGATATTTCATGAACTTTTCACCCCCTCTCTTCGCTCATAGACGTTCTTTCTTTAATTTCTGAAAACAATTTTTAAAAAAAATTTCCCAGCGGAAAATTACAGCATAACGTTTGTGTCCCTCATTTTTTTTTTTTTTTTTTTTTTGAAAATTCTAGCTCACTCTGAAAGAGTTCAAGTATGCCTATGCATGAAAAGCGGTTTGAAATTTTGTATCCCTAGAGCCAAAAAAGGTAAAATTGTCACTGGTTACAGTATCTTGTCGTTGTTGATAAAAATTTTCTTTCATATTTAAATAGATAATTAATTAAGCACCTACTTACATTCAAAGCCTACTATACCTTTCATGTACACAGCATAATTTTTCATTAAATTATCCACGGATGAGTGTTTATTGATTAAAAATACACATTGAATATTTCTAGAGAACAATTTGTCTTAATATAAATTATTTCATGGCAACATTTCACCTGAAAAATCATCTCAATAACTTTGTGGGAGGACATCAGGTAGGGCTTAGCCCCCCCCCGTACTACCTTCAAACCTTTTATGCATTAATACAGACGTGAGGGGATTCGGTAAATAGTTACTAACATATATTCCGCTAGAGGGCACTGATACATTTAGCATCAACAATTTTTCATGCACTTTGATTTAATGGCTTCAACTAACCTTAACCAATGAATGTTAATAATACCTATTTTTACCAACAAATAATAACAATAACTGTAAACTATCTCATGTCACATCAGCTGATCAGTGTGATCGCTGCCATACCTCATAAAGATTTCAACCAATCAGGTTGCAGGAAACATTTCAAAAAAAAACTGCTGCATGTAAAATTTATTTTGAAAGCTAAAAAAAATTAATTTTTTGTGCCAAATATTAGCGCTCTCTAGTGGGAATTAGACGAGTAACTATTTACAAAAATTGTTTGTAATCCCCTTTTATGCTGTGACCTGCGGAGAGACATCTTCATGTTTCTGGATCTAAATAGTACCTCTAACAATTTCAAATTAACTGATTAAGTACACCTGCCATCTGTTCATTACACCATGAACAGTAGATATCAATATTTGAAAAAAAAATATTACTGTAATTTTACAGATTTCACACGCACAAGAGTATCTGACAAAAGTTGAAAATCTACCTGAATGCAAAGTTGAAGTATGCCAATCGACGGAACCGCGAACGATCTTAATTTATGAATAGGAAACGTGTACCTTTAAAGCTTAAATATACGACGGACCGTTGGGAATGAGCGTTCTGCAAAATTCGCTTTTCGATTACAACACCGCCCTGAGTCAATTTCTCGAAGCCAGACGTCAACACCATCCATCCCTCGGACTAGGATTCTTCCCAGTGATAGGATCAGCGAGCGGTAGTGACACTACGGATAGTCTGAGTCCATCACCTCCGGCTGTCACCAATACAGGCAAATCGTTTACCATCGATGCTATTCTTGGTCTAAGGTGTAAACCAAACGCTACCGGATCGACTGTTCTAGATTATTCGAATCCTACATCGAATAAAAAAAATCACAGTAAGTAGTAAAACTTTTATTCAAAATATATTTATGTAATGAATAGATACTTATATATGTACTATGTAGTAGTATGTTGCGGAGGAAAAAAAAAGAAAAGCTTTTGTGAATATATTTGATTAAAAACTGCGAATTCTTGTCGTTAAACCATGAACCCAAATATTGTGTCGGTTTAAATTACACGCCTAATCGATATTAGGTACTGGTGTATAATACTACCTAGTACTATAAAGTTCTTCTTCTCAGTTTACCCAATATTTGTGCAGCATTTCATTGTATTCAGTGTTATATTTTGCGGTTAGGGTTATTTAAAACAACCGATCGGGGGTGACTCAATAGTGTAAATTGCGGCTTTTCACGCATTACCAACATTAATATTCGCTACCCTAGACAGATAATGTAAGGAAAAACAATATGTCATTTATAAAGTTACATATTATCTACACATCCGTCGTTTATATGATCTACGTAATATAAACCGTGTAAACATGCGATATTACACAAAAACAGCTAAATTTCATGACCGATGGATTTTTACGCGTCCCGTCCTGTCGACTTGTCGACAAAATCACAGCTTTTATGTAGGTACATAGTGAATTTAGTAAAGAGGGTTGTCATCATGAAAAATAACATCCGTGAACGTTTACGCGGAACTGGTGTTTTGTAGGTACTTGTATTCGTCGTTTGAAATGAGCGTACCTATTGCACTCATATAACCTAGTCCTCGAATTCAAGAAAAATCTATAAACAGCGCGACGAAGTTGATAAAAAGAATTTAGAAAAGAGAGTAATGCGTTGGTGAAAATGGGAATTTTTGTCTCATTATTTAAGAACGCTGTAGAAATGTATAACACCTCATAAAGGAAATAGGTACAAGGAGCTCAGCACATCTTGAGCTTAGGCGAAAATAGGGATGGAGGCATGGGTTGAGCTAGTCCCTTCCCAAATTGTATTTGATAAAATTTGAGAAGTGATATTGTACAACCAACTAAACATAGTGAAATGTCATTTTTTGGAGGTCAAAAATGCTCTTGTTTTAGGAATTTTTTTTGCCTCTGTTGCCTTCTTTTCGTTTGGGCCAAACTAAGCATGTAAATATCAAGATGACCTTTTTTTTCAGAAAATGAAGGTGGAGGACTTAGGCCCCTCCAAAAATTTTCATCCATCTAAGCTTATGATCTTAGGGTTGTGGTTTGGCAACAGTGTTTCTTTATAGCTACGTTACTTCAGTTGTATGTGTGTACATAGTGTGTTATAATTCACGGAGTAATTTAGAATAAAAGGAGAGTACAAAAATAAATGTGATTTTATTTAATTTCAAACACTATAAGGGTTAGCCAAGATTAGGGCAAAAGTAGTATACCTAGCTGAAAAACGTATATCAAATGTACCCAGGACAAAAAAAAATTGATGAATAACCATGCATGATCATGTATGATGAATTATGCATGGAAAATGTTGGCAACACAATCATACATGATCATGCATCACTATGCATGAAAGTGTAACATTGTCCAGCGGAAAATCATCAAATCTGAGCAGGTATAATTTGTCATAGATGCTCAGATCTGATGAGAGAAGAAAGATTGCCGCGTCTGAGCGTATCTAATTTAGTATGAGCATGACTTAATCAGAATAAGATAAAAAAATATGATTTATAATCGCAATGTAATCGTAATACTTTATTGGGTATTCGATTGATTAATTTCTCATTGTAATAACTTTTCTGAAGTCATAATGAAAACGAGCTCTTGTTTGCTTCACCTTGACCAGGATTAATCTCACTCATATTTTGTATATTCAATTTGCAATATGTAACACTGAATTCATTTCCTCATGAGGAAAGACAAAAATTTGTACCTATATACTTTTTTTTGCAACACTTCATCTGTGAGTAACAAGCTATACCATTCACGATACCTGGTTGCATGATCATACATCATCACGTATCCTCATGTCTTCGTTTAACCAAACAAATCATCGGTAATCTTGTCATAAATGATCATACACAGTTGTCAAAAATTATAAATATTTTTCCTGAAACAGGTATGATCATGCATGATCATATATCATCATGTATGGTCATGCAACAGTTTTGCAATTGGGTAATACATTATCATGCATGGTCAGTCACAAATTTTTTCCCCCAGGTGTGGTCATGCTTAATCATGTACAATCATATTGCTAACATTTTCCAAGCATGAGCATTCATATTTTTTCCCCCCAGGAAGTTGCATAAAGAACATTGCAGGCAGAAATTTTTATTTGGGTTTGTGGAGTAAGTTTTAGGGGGTACAACAGTTTCAATATACGTATAGTTTGTATGATGATAATCAAGCCTGGATTAGAATGGGTTTGGGCGGCCGCTGCCCTGAGCGCACCCGTTAAAGGCCCTATTTCCAAAGCCTTGGTCTGAAAAGAAAAGTATTGTGCATGAAAATATTAGAAAAAATTTCGCCCTTGCTTTGCTCAGGCAGTTGGTAGTTCCTCATTTTTTCCTTTCTTGAGATAAGAGTTATATTTCATAATTAATCATGAATATTGTTTTATCTTCAACATCGTGACCGAAATCCTCGATCAAATCAGTTAATGTGAAGTTGAAGGAATTTTTGAATGGAAAATTCCGCTAAAGCCCTAACACTCTTGGGGCCCAAATTTTTCACAAGATGTATTAATTCACTACCTTTTTCAAAAAATATACATTCTTCGCACATTAAAACTGAGTTTTTTCTAAAAAAATTTTTATTCTTGTTTCGCTCGGGGATATACAATCTTACTTACAAAATCATCATTGATTATGAGAAAGAATAAAAAGAATTTGAGTTAAAAATTTTACAATCATAGTTAACATTTGTTATGGCTTCTCGCCTTTTCCTAAAAAAGCCCATGTTGCATTCCTGAACACTGTCTTGCAATCTAGGCCTAACATACTACAATTGCTTATGTCATCCTAAATGATGAATTATGCTGAAAACCACTCCAAATTTCTATGATACTTTTCTCTGTGTACTAAGCTCTTCACAGAGCGTTTTTTGGATCTTATTTTCTGTGATTGTAAATACGTATGTCATTTTGAAATTTTGTTTTGCAATAATTCACAAAGATAAAAAATGAACTCAAGTATTCAATACTTGAGCATGCACCTTGACACATGGCTCAATTGGACACTTTTGAACCTTCAAAATTTATTCGGTACTTCGAAGTAATTGCAAATAAAAATTTCTGATTTTCTGCCTGCAATATTCAAAATACAACTTCCATGATGTACAGTTTCACCTCAAGATGGTTCTGCACGTTGCAAAGGTAGCCTATTCAATCTCAAAAGCAGCATTTTTCAGACAAATGAATTTTGCCCCTTTTTTTTTGCTTTAAATTTGATATTCAAAAGTAATAACCTCAATGCGATGAACAATGTTAATCCGAAGTAATAGAATTATTGAATCCATTTGAAAAGACGTTTGATCGAAATTTTTGCAGTTTTAAAGACATTTCAGCCGTGTCATTATCATTATCTGTTTTTTTGGCCCTTTTTTGATTTTTTTTGCACTTGGCAGGATCATAGAAATATTATCAGGCTGTATAAGAGCACTTTTTTTTAAGTTTTTTCAAACAGAAATAATTTTGGTCAAAAGTAAAAAATCCCAAAAAAAAGGCTTTGTACAAGTATCGTGGGTACAATTCTCAACAACATATTCAAAATTCATCGAATTTCATAGTGCAATACGAAGAAAAACGCGAGAAACAAAGAACCACCCTAAAAGAAAACATATTTGTACTTGTCGCAGGCTCAGATACCCTGAAAAACTTAATTAATCGATTCGGTATGCCTACAAAATGCTGAAAACCAAATTTTCACCTGCTGAAATCAATTAGGACACTTCTGATACATATCTAAAAATCTGAACGAGAATAAAAATTAAACCGATGTTAAAAATGAATTCGGAAGGGATTGATTAGTAATTCATTTCTCGCAATTTTTTCATTTATTGCTAAAAATTTAGAAATTTTAATTTTTTTTTTTAAATAACCGTGTTTTTGAACTTTGAACTTACCCTCCCTGAGGACCCCAAATTAACTTCGTCTGCTGAAAATTTGCATATGGAAGTTTTATAATATACTCCTTCCATCTATCCAGAAGTGTCATTCAAATCAGAGCCAGAGAGTTGGAGTAGTTCTCTGGGTAAGTTGCAAGTTGAATATGAAATGTCCTCTCGTCTCATTTTTCATTTACAAAATTTTCTTGGGTTCAGGTTTTATTCTACTGGTAGCGAATACAGAAAATCAGTGGTAAGTCGCATTTCAAGGAGGAGGTGAAAAAAACTCAGGAAAATTGAAAATTGTTTACGTTCTTGTTATCTTGCTATATTTAGCAAAGATTATAAATCAGATTCATCCTTTGAAAATCTTAATTTTTTTCAGTAAAATTTTAAGAACTGTCATCCTGTAACCCTGAAAAATCAGTTTTTCAGCCTCTCTGTTCATTTCGAAAGCAAAACTGCTGTGTAGAATTTAATTTGTAGACTTGGGGTATTCTAAAGTGTATAGGCCTACCTTATTTTTCAAAATTAAAAAAAAACAATAAACTTTTAAACATCACCAAAAACACAATTTCTGCATAAAAACAACTTTTTGTAATCAATTTTAGACTATTTTCATCCATTGTAAGACTTTCGGGCAAATCTTGATTTTTTTGTTAAAATTTTTATACGTGTATCAAAAGCACCGCAATGAAGTTCGGCTGCTGAAAATTTGATGAAGTTTTAACATATTGTAGGTGTACTGGAGCTGGTATGCGCACAAATGAATATTCTCAACATTGAATTTTTCAAAATATCTACAATTGAAAAAAAAATACATTTATATTATATTAAGTAATTTTCCAGTAGTTGATAAATAAGAGGATTTTTTTTTCACTTCTGTTACCTACCTGAGTCTCATGTAATGATCAAAAAATCCTGAAAAAATTGTTTGTTATAATCCAATGTACACCCCATCTATCTTCCGCGTTGTTAACCATCCAAATAAAACCACTTGTTTTGGAAAAAATTCTAAATCAACCTGAGGCTACTTGCCAGTAGTTGATAGCTTTTTTTTAGCAACTTTCTGATAGTTGATAACACATGAAGTATTCATAATGGCGTTTCATTGATCTAAATACCAATATTGATTTCCCTAAACATATTTTCTATCTCAAATGTCACTGTGAGTGGGGCAGAGGTTATCAACAACAGCAAATGTAAAAAAAAAAAAATTAATTCGCTAATAATTGAGAATTTCTAATAACTGCAAGAGTTGATGTAAGTTGATCTAAATCTGTAATATGGATTGCATGACAAATTTTTATACGTGCAAGGATATCCCAAATTAATATTTTTTCTTTGGAAATTTTATTGATTTTCAGCAACTTTTCAAGTTATCAAATACTAACCATTAAGCGATTTTCACTTTCCAGTAGTTTGATAACCCTTTTTCCTGCTCTCCAGTCGAATCCAGACATGCGAAAATTTTTTTGTACATTCTCCCACATTAGGCCAGCATTTTGGCATAGAAACCATTTCGATACCCATTTTGCAAAAATTTTGAAAATAATAAATTTCAAACTCGAACACTTAGCAAAAATGTTCAGATTTTTACCAAAACACCTAAATTTTGGGTTTCTGTTTAGTAAAATGAATATAAAACAATCATGAATTCATGTTTGAGCTCAGCAATACCGCTGTTCTACTCAAAATTAAATTTACCATCCAAAATACCTGCATTGATGTTTTTGATCGATCAGCTCCACTGGCAAGCTATCAACTATTGGCAAATTACCTTTCGACCTGTATTACTCATACAACTTCGCGAAGTTTTCACCTTCACTTCACTCGAGCTGTGTACCATGTTTTTTAATTTTCAAAACAATTTTTTAGAAAAATCTCTCCCCCCTCCCCCAGAAATTAGGTATTGTTACAGTGTCGCTAGATCAAATACAATTATTTCTGTTTGACAAATAGCAATAAAATGAGGTATGTACGCGAATTCTTGGCCAACCTTTATTAATTTTGGTAAAATGAAAAATTCACGTTATCTAATCGACATTAATTTCAATCCACCTAATACACGAGCGATTTACATAGCGAAGAAAAAAAACCATCTATGTACCTACTTACACAAAGATAGCAAGTTCGAAAGTCTTTTGTTTCAACCCTAAATTTTCAACACCCTCGTTCGGTGTGGTAATGTAATTGTATCATGAATCAAGTTTTATTAATCGGATTCCTTTTTTTTTTTTTTTCGCTACCCCGTTTATCTCATAACATTGTACTTACTTGGTAGCTAGTATGAGAAAAGTTTCGAAACTGTAGCATTTTTTAAATCTTCTCGTTAATAAACAAGGTTCAACGATGGTGATCATTAATATTTCGCGAAAGCATTTGTCACGTCACCGTGCATCCATTACAAATACTCGTACCTTGTTACAATTCTAACCCGTTCGTTTTGTACTATACAGCGAACGCTCGACAATTAAATGATTTGTAACTAATTTGCCAGCATCGTTGGCTAAAGTGAATCTGGCTTTGTGGCTTTTGAATTTTACACCTAATTGAACCCCCTTTAAAAAGTGGTCGCTTTTCGCGTTACGTTTCAAAC
Organism: Ferrisia virgata; assembly: GCA_900060175.1. Taxonomy (NCBI): domain Eukaryota; kingdom Metazoa; phylum Arthropoda; class Insecta; order Hemiptera; family Pseudococcidae; genus Ferrisia; species Ferrisia virgata. Next base: position 14,146 of record FIZR01029318.1, read on the forward strand.
AAAAAAAAAAAAAAAACAAAACAAATAAGCGCGCGTTCAAATCAATGGACATACGACCGAGTAATGAACGCGTTATTACGTCTTGTCGATAATTTATGATGCTGTTTATCTTTCATTACGATGAATAAAAATCATTATTGTGGTAATTGAGTGAAATTTTTCACGTTAGGGTGCACATGAATATGCAGAAGCGAGACCCTGCACTATACAACCATCATACGTCTGAGTGCCTGATAATTTTAAATACGCCGAAAAATTAAATTTCGGAAATTAATTATAATTTCGCGAATTCCATTATTATTTTGATCGTATAATTTGCATATGTTAGGTAGCCTAGCTCTACACCTGTGGCGAAAAAAATTGAAACGAAAAAAAAAACAAAACAAATAATAAATACACGCTTTGTGACATTTATCTAGCCACATATATGTACACCTACAACGAAGTAGGTAATAAAAATACCTCCTTAGAGCCGTCCTTGATATACCTTTTAATTTTACACTGTGCATTAGTCAAATGAGAATACATCTAGGTAATTCATATTATAATGGCAAATGCGTTCTAACAAAGTATCTGCCTAGTATTACCAGGATTCATGCTTTATTACCACAAACTCCGCCTTGTAAAGATACACGATCGCCATTTACAAGCTATTTCGTACATATATCTAGAGCTACCGTACGTGTATATTTTTTAAGCAAATCTTATAATACTTACGCGTAGATTATTTTTATATAAATGGAAATAAAATAGCGTATAATGTAGAAACCGGTTACGTCCTAGGTACAGTACAATGTATAATACTCACCTATGGATACCTGTACACTTGTACGAGTACCGTAGAAGATGCGAATGAAATCATGAAATTTAATATTTCTAAGGCTATTTTCTATTCGTTTAGTAATAAGGACAATACTAAGTTTACATATCATCTAGCACAATTAATAAACGTAGGTATTCATTACACGTTATATTGTTGCGAATTTAGGCGCAGAAAAACAAGACGACGGATCTAATTCTAAATTAGCTGGTAAATCGAAACGCGTACGTACCATATTTACACCCGAACAATTGGAAAGATTAGAAGCCGAATTTGAAAGGCAGCAATATATGGTGGGTCCTGAAAGACTGTATTTAGCTCACACATTACAACTTACCGAAGCACAAGTAAGTCATTAGACGATCAGAAATTACACGCGAATGTGTACCAAACGCGGAGGCGGTTTTAATATTTTGCTGCCCAAATTTTTTTTGTCGATCTCCCCCCCCCCCCCCTATCATGATCCATTCATCCAAATTTTCACCACATGAGCATAAAATGAAAAATGCCAAATGGAATGTTTTATTTTTGGTGCAAATATCA
>FIZR01029321.1:0-15143 GCA_900060175.1 Ferrisia virgata
AAATGGAGTGATGGTAGAATGTTTTTAGGGTAGAAAGGATACACGGTATTACTTTTTTAAGGAGAAAGCGGTTTGTTATAAAAAAAGGTTCTTCGATACAGTATTACTCCCGACAGGAGAAAGGTTATGTATTCTCACAATAGTAAAATTTTTGTGATATGAACGACGAACCAACATTGCGTAAACCCAAGCTGATAATAAAGGGATCCATATTAACCTATGAAAGGATAGGTAAGTACTTACCTATTGGACTCATTGACATTCAAACAATGTTCAAATGCCAACAAATGATAGATAGGTTCATACCTATCGGCATGAATTAATACAAATCTGTTGGAATACAAAAAAAAGCTCGCATTACAATAGATTTAAAAGAAGGGGGCAAACAGTGGTTGACTTTGAGTCAACTGATCCTTAGTGTATGGTGTTTAGTTGGTATCATCTGGTGGGTTCTCATCTTGTGTACAGCCTGGTCTGAATATTCGCGAACTACCTGTGTAATGCGTATACTGTTCGGTGTTCACTCTCGTTTTCAAAGTCACCATTGTTGCTTCTCTATCTCTGTCTGTTTCACGCCGTGCAGTGTCATACCAGTCGCTTTTCATCTATAGCAGTATCTCGCTGGGTGTTTGGCCGCTTTGTAATTTATCGTCGTCGTCATTTCCATTAATACGCCGATAATGGTGTATTATAAGGTTGTGACGTTGATTGGATATTTTGTCGATTTGATGTAACTCCATATACTCGTACAGCAGCACCGTATCTTGCTCTCGTTCGCATCGTATTCGCCGACGAACATTAATTGCGCCGACAGCAGCGTCGAAATTCACAATTCGCGGCTCCGTGCTTTTTTCGCCCTCCACATCGTCCCCTTTAACAACCACTCGGCTCCTCTATCCTTTCTATCTTTTCGCTATGCTCCGGCGACGAGGATAGGGCATACGCTCGTGCTTCGTCGTCGATAAAACGCGCAATCATCGCGTTTATTCGACGTTTTCATCTGCGATAAAAAGCCTTTTTTATAAAGCTGACAGTTACATTTTGGCGGGCGCGATAATAAATTAAAATAATAAAATACGTCGACGAGGATGCCTCGGGCTCATTTCGCATCAGCAACGTGCCAACGTCGCTCGACGACACAGACACGAATAATACTACTACCTATCCTGGCATGATTTTTTTCTCATGCCCTCCTCCCGCCCCTACTCTTCCCCCTAACCCAAAATGTACGACATCGTGCTTTGTATTTATTCGCAGGTCTGGCTAGGTTAGGTGCAGAGCGAAGCGTTTATTGGACGAAACAAAAGGGGGAAAAAATGAATATAAAAAAAAATAAAACGAGAGAAATGAGAATTGCCGACTCGACGCCGTTTCCAGTTTTATATCACCGGAATACGATCGTTGTTAATCTCTTTCTTATCACTTTAACCCAACTTACAACGAATCTAACAGTGTCTTGATTAGTTGAAGTCGGCTTTAAAACTTAAAAAAGAATGTGCTAAAAAGATAATAATTCAGATCATTGCGCATATAATTTTCTCTTATCAAAAACTGAAAAAAAAATACGTGGCCTGACAAAAGTAATTGCCCGCACAAATTTACTCCCTAAAAATTCAGTAATTTTCAAGGCGAAATTGTACGGTCGTATATTTAGCATACAATTTGTATATGTTGTCTAGTACTTACTTCGAAGGAGCAAATTGAGATACAAAAATCGTTCAAGTTATTGGTATCTAACTAGTATTTTTCTATTGCGATATGATGAAAAAAACGCAGGCCATACAGTAAACCAACTTTTCAGATAGCTTGTCCGCATTTTTGGAAGTTTTTAGCCTAGTATTTTATCTAGCATTCTCGCAAATTGGCCTAAGTAACTGAAACCTGAGCCTGAGATATTCTTATAATTCTCTGGATGTGTCCAGGAAGTGAGTACTAACCTAAGAAGATAATTTATTGATCACTTTGCTTACAATTTTGAAGCTGCAGTATGTGTTAGCAGGTAGTGAAAGAAGTGAAAAAGTTATACTTAGAATCGAGTTGATATTTCACATCCATGACTTACATTAGCGCCCTGTCGCTTACAACCATATTGCACATAAAAGAGCGCACCACCTATCATGATCCTATGCCTGTGAAGCAGCTCTTACCACAGAGCCCATTCGCATTTTGACGATGTCAGACCCTCTAGTCAGAGGTCTTCCTCCCTCTCTTTCAGCAGGGGCCTTCCCTGAGAGAATGTCTTTTTCAAGATTTCCAACTTCTCTTCTGGTCCCATGTCCAAAATACCCTAGAATGTGTTTCTCACGTAAAACACTCTGTACTCACATCCAAATTTCCACTATGATGGATAGTGAGAGTTGTGTAAAACAACATTAAATAGCAATGTGATAAATGTTATCACTTTTTTTGGTAATTTTTTTGTGATCTCTGCGGTGATGAGGTCATATCCCGGAGCCTTTTTCACTGAGCATTCTTTTATGTAGCTTATCACTTCTTTGCTATTGATCCATCTGATTGGAGGTGTCATTTGGGCAGATTTAATGAGCGCATCATGAATTTTTTTTCTATCAGTATTTGATTTGATGGATTTGGAGAAAATACTTTTTCTAGATATTTTCCACTTTCTCTAGGTTTGAGCTGGCCTATATACCTCCCTCGTCTCTGATGGGAATGATGACGTGCATTGGTACAAACGATTTTACTTTCATGAGTACAAGGGACATTGGTATGCTTTAGTGCAAATTGTGTCACATTGACGCACATCAGTGCAAAAAAAAATTAACATTAATGTACATTTGTGAGAAAATAAAAATAAATAATGCACCCTTTCGTTAGACTGTCTCTTTTTCTTATCTCCGCTTCAACGGACAAGTGCATGACTGGTTCGACGAATGCGCGCGCTTCAGGGTGAATGTATCCTTCGCATGAGCACCCAAAGAAAGTCATGAAATTGTGGGGTTTTGATTGACTGTTGGTACTTACATTTACATTGATTGTTTAAACTTTGCTTTGTAAAATAATTGTTGCTGTGACTTGTTCGGGCGCTGTACGTTTTTATAACTAGGTGAGTTTCTCTCATTTAGTACTGCTCTGTATCTATTATTTTTTTATATGCTTGATTTCCATACTTTCTCGCCGATGGGTGTCCAGCAGAGACATCAGGTAATCCATTATGCAGGATAGATGTTATCCTACCCAGGCGATAATATGGGTCCGGCTGTAGTTTGGTACTCAGCCGAGTCTTTGGACAGCAAATTGAGATTTGTTACACAGCTTTAGGGTCGGCACTATCAGGGCAACGTATAGGCAAAATGCGGACTAGGTTGATGAACCCTGATATGTTGGTGCTAGTTGGATACTAAGCCAGAGAATAGGTGTGCTTTTGAATGAGCTTACAATCGTAAATGGTGTTGGTACATGGGTTTTTGTGCCAGTACTCAGATGCGATTTTTATTGTTCTAGATATTGTTGCTGCGTACTCAACGCTTCGTCCAGAGAAATGTCCAATACCTGACCTTGTTTATTTTAATATATTTTTGGTTTCAATTTTATAGATTGTTGACATGTCAATTTTCTATGTAATTCATTATAATTATAAATCTTTTTTTTTACACCTTGGTGCAAAAAGTTTTACCAAAGTGACTTGGTGCAAATGATTTTGCATAGATATGCATACAATAGTTCATAAATCAAACACATCTGTGTGAATAGGGGCAAAAATTTAACATTGATGCACATCAATGCAGACGATTTCATATGGATGAACATCAGTGCAAATAATTCGACATTGATGAACATTGGTGCAAAAAATTCCACATCAATATCCATCCATGTGTGGTTTAATAGCATTTTGAAAATATCATTTATGAAATTTTCCCAATTTCCATTAAACTTTCGAGAACAAATTTATTCTATATAATGATGTTTTACCCATTTCATCTGTAGTACTTACTTGATAAATGTTGCATTTTATGAAAGTATTAGTCATCCAATTTGCTTGACTCGTCGTTTCATTTGTGGCAACTTTTGACCCTCTTGCAAACAAGTAAAAGTACATTTATACAATGTGCCAAAAATTGTATAAATGTGATTTACAATGTAATTGTTGAGGGAAGCAAAGTGCTGTCATTCAGACGCCGATCTCATCACTGCGCAGACAGTCCTTTTCGTGACACATTGCTGAATAAAAATGAGGGATGATCTTAGTGTTGGTGGTGTAAAGTTTGAGGCGTTAATTCGTTAAGATGTACGACTAGACGCTATTTGACGGCTATAGCACTACGCTAGTAATGTATAATTCTGATTAAACGAGTTTGGCCGAAATTTTAACGTGAACGGCGCGGCGTATGCTATCCATCGCGTCGCTTTGTTAGATTATCGCTCATTAATCGCGGATATCCGAGTACTAAAATTAAGCGGAGAAATCTTCGTCTTGTCGTCGACGTTGGCGCGAGAAAAATTTGTTAACTTTTCAATTTTGGGAAAGCGGATAGCTGCGCGAACGACGTGCAAGGGTAGAGTCGAGTCAGCCAGCGTGGAAGATACCCCAATCCCTTGCTCCTCGACAGTTATACGCGTATTATTCGATAAATCTCGAGATTTATTTTCATTAAGAGAGAGCGTATTATTACGAGCGTGCTGCGAGCCCACCTCATCCCAGTTCTGTCCGCGACTGCGACTGGTGGTAATATTTTTGAAATAATGTCGCAGCTGCTAATACTTCTTGTAATGTACGGTAACTGTGGCTCTGGTTACGTCGCTCGTCGAGTCGTTGGGCCGCAGTTTGCAAAGCACGTAAATCGTTATAAATTTTCTACAACGAACGCCGCCTTCTCTATACACTATGTAGTCGGTATTTACGAGTAATTTTCTATTATTAAGAATCGCGTTCGAAGCAGAAACTGCAAAGTGAAAGAATGAAAAAAGAACAGAGAGGAAAAAAAAACAGAAAAATATGAAGGGATGAGTAAATTCCATTTTTAGCGAGATACTACGTTCGAACAGCGGAAAAAATCGACGTTGTGGGTTTTATTTATTACGCGTTATTCGTATTTTGCCAATAATTTCAAATTAGACCTATGCGGAGAAAAAAAATTACAAAAAAATAACAAAAAAACAAAGTTATCAAACGAAACGAGGAAAAAAATTGAAAAACGAATATTCGCGAAAATAAATTATTATCTATTATTGTTATTATTATTACGTCTGATTTTCTCAGCAGAGTTTATTCTTCGTACAGAATTTTTTACTGGCGGCGAATTTTCGCTGCAATGTTGGAAAAATCTTGAGTGGCGCAATTTTAACGAAGAAAATGAAATGGAACTTTATGTAGTGTGCAGACCTAATACCGGAAAGTGTTAATCCACTGTTTTTTTTCAGGGGGACAAAAAAATTGCTCATCAAAGTGTAAATACTAGTTTGGCATTTCCAAAAATGGTGAAAAAAAATTTTTCACCCTGCACATGGAGTGGGGAGGAGGTAAAAAGGGGTAATTTCTGACCTGGGCAAGAGACAAAAAATTCAGTTGGGAGTCGATAGGATAGTGCCTCACGATGCTGAAAAATAATTTTTTCTACTGAACACCTGCACAATAGAAATTTATGGCCCTCTAAATGCAATTTTTGGACATTTCTGACGAAACCTAAGTATTACAGTCTATCGACCAACGGTGGGTGAGGGGGGAGGCGAGGGTATCAACAAAACCCGTTTTGGACTCCTAGATGACTATTAAGACAATTTTTAGCCATGTCTAATATTTATTTTTATTTTTATTTTTTGCACCGGACATTAACATCATTTGCTCCTTTCAATACCGACCAAAATCGTTCTAATTCGGTCAATCAGCTCAGTTTGGTGGTGTATTAGATATATATGAGTGGGAATGAACTTGGGTCAAAATTCAGTTATGCCCCAATTTGGAGAAGGAGGTGCTGAGAGACCAAAAACCCAAAAATTTCTCTTTTCCAAGCCAATGGATAGAGAACCAAAAGTTATACAACATTTCCAAAAATCTACCTCCAAGTCAATTAGGAGGGGGTCCTCCTTTTTGACCTTGAAAAAGGGCTAGTCCTCCCCTACCTCCTCACCAAATTGAGCTAGGAAGTTGAAATTAGGTATGCACATTTATCAGGTACACCAGATTTGCCTTTTGGGAGTCTTGACTTTTCAGTCCTGTTTCATCTCCTCACAGCCCCAAAAAAGAGTTTTTTAATAGTTGTTTCTTATTTTTTGAATTCGTTCCTCGCATAATCCCCCTTCAAATTGGGATAGAAACTTGAAATTGGGTATGTACATTCAGCAGGGATCCTAGATGTGCCTTTTGGGAGTTCAGACTTTTTAGCGTCATTGAACGATTTTATTAAACTGCATTTGTCATTGTTTCTGAATTTGGTACTTTAAAGTAAAAAAATTTGATATACACCTGAAGCAACGTTTTCCAAGTATCGGATATCGATATCAGTGGTATCGATATTCTTCCCTTCCGATATTTTTGGTATCAAATATCGCCATCCCTACTTAAATTTCAACTTGACGTTTTTTGTTCCAAAGTTAGTCGTGCGACCTAATAAAATGAGTTGAAATTTCGCGCTGAATTCGAAAATATGGATAGATTTTCTCTTTCTCCCTCATTCCCTTCCACAAACCTCCCTCAAAATTGATGTTTGTTTGAACTAGCCGTGTAACCTATTAAAATGGATTAAAATTTCACGCTGAATTCGAATATGAGGACAAATTTTCTTTCATACTCCACCCCTTTTCTTATCTCTCCCTCCCAAAACTTGTTTTTTGCTGAAACCATTTGCGAGGCCTATAGAAATCAGTTAAAATTAATGAGTTCTTATTTTTGAAGTTGAAAATTTGAAAAAACTAGGGGGCACCGTCCCTAACCTCTTTGCGGTCCAACCCTTTCTTGCATGGTCCGAGCGAACGTGAAAGAAATTTAAAAAATTTCTGCGCTAAATATTCAGCGTATGTTAAAACAATTTTGCACAAATATTTTTAGTTTCAGTTATTGGCATTTTTTCCGCTTGCTTTTCTTCTTCATATTATCAGAAAATTACTGTTTTGAGGTTCCAGAAAATCAATGAGATCAATTTTAGCCATATCTGATATTTATTCCTCCACCTCTCCTCCTCCTAAAACTAAAAATTATTTACTCAGCTCGATGCCATTTAAAATTGGTTAAACTTTGCTAGTAAACTTGAACCTAACATTGAGGTCAAATTTTATATTTTCGAGCAAGAGTGATCTCGGGTCTCCAGTCGCGGGTAAATTTGAAGGAGGGAGTGCTGAGTGGCTGAAATGGAAAAAAATTGCTAGCTTTTAAACCATTCGATAGAGAAGTAAAGGTTGTATAACATATCCAAAATTCAGCTTCTTTCATTGATGAAGAGGAGAAAAATAGGGGGGGATTTCTTCTTTTTAACCTCAAAAAAGGGGTGCTCCATGCACATCTCCCCTCTAAATTCGGGTACAGGGTGAAATTTAGGATGTAAATTTAGTCGAAGTCCTATAATTATGTGCATATCTCCCTTTGAAACTGAGCTATGTGATTGAATTTTAGTGTGTATCTGCAGCTCAGGTTGATTCTCATAAACATTGTTAAAATCAGTGGCGCACTCAAGGAGGCGGTTACTGAGGCTGTAGTCCCCCCCCCCCTGAGTGTAAAAAACTGAGTTCTTTACATTTACACTAACATTAATACCAAAATCATGAAAAACCCAAAATTTTCGTAATGAGACTTTCAAAATTTGAAACCAGAACTCAGAAAAATGTACTACTTATGGCTTGAAAATATCATTTTTTCAAAATTTCCTGATGATTTCAATGATTATTACACACCTGTCAGCTTTGAATGAAGCTGACAGGTGTAGCACAAGTTTAGGATTAGAGTTCGTTAAAAAAATATTTAGTCGAGGCCTTAGATAGACTTTTTGATGGATTAAATTTTTCGTCCCATTGCTCCTTCTCAAAATGTAAGCTCAAGATTGAAATTTGGGTACATTCATTGCACTGTATAGGTAGGAAGGTTCAACTGTTCAAATATAATATCTTATATTATATGATTATTTTTAATCTTTGAAAAAAAATATTAAAATTAATCGAAAATTATAAGATATTATTTTGGAATTAAAAATGGCAAAAAAAATCTTTATTGTAACGATCTTCATTTTACTTATGATATTTTTAAAAAGTTAAAAAGCATTATTCAAGTACGAAGTACGTAAACGTAGCTATAGGTTCGTTGCTAATCTTACTCATCATATGTTTTATAGATAGGTTTAGGTATAGGTAACTGGTTTGCAAAAGGTTGTGCGCGCGTCTCAGCTGATTGGTGATAAATGCTTCGAATAAAATGGTGAGTCGAACGACAGTGGTGTGAAGTTGTGATGCCAGATAAGCGAGTTAGTCATCCCTTTTATGTTCGCATTTTTCTTTCAATTCTACTGCCTTGGTCTAAACGTGTTACGTGAGTATAATCGCATACGCTTACGATACTTATCATCGTAGTATTTTTCGCATGGTAAATTAATGTCCGCAGTTTACGTTCGGTGTATTTCTCTTAATCGCGACGGTACTTTTATTTTGTATCGGACCATTTTTTTTCTTTTTCATATTCGTATGATATTTCGTGTTTTTTGATTTTTCATCTTATTCGTGATCGGTCAATTATAAAAAGAACCAAGTACAGTACGTAGAATAACATGAATTATTTCGAATTCGGATTCGGCGTTATACAGAATAGAATCGACGTAAGTACATACGTATTTAGATTTAACGAAAATCGTACTAAACGCAGACTAAATTATATTAAAAGGTATTGAATAATTATGTAAAGTGAATAGGGAAAATTGCGATACGGAGAGCTTGTCGTGAAAACGAGTACCTACTTAAAGCAGCTATAGAACGCGAAGGGAATACACTTTGATAAAATATAGAGCTTAAAGGAGGAAAAGTATGAAAAAAAAAAAAAAAAAATTCCGAAGAAAGCATTTCGAGTAGTCTGTTTTTCCGGTTCCTGTTGCTTATTAAAATAAACAGATAGAACGGTATACATAGCAAAGGGTACGAGCAACAGCTTCCTGCTTCTTCTCCAATTTAAATTGGTTTTAAATACGTAGTTTTAGATGCTACGTTCGTGTTTAGGACTGTTTAGGACGGGCGTATGAACTGAAGGCGCGATGATGGCTTTTTTTCTTCGTCGTCGTCGTCGTCGTCGTCGTTGTCGACAAAGCTGAAGAAGAGTAGGTACGCTTGTAAAGTGGAAGAACGTTTTCGAAATTTTCACGGTTTTCATTTTCACTCGACGATGCGGCGTTTTTTTTTTCTCTCCTTTCTTTGGTTCCTACACAAAAGGAAGGTTTTGTACTGTGTTTTGGTGTACGTGGCGTGCTGTTTAAAAGGACCTACGAGGAGGAAGAAGAAGATGAGCTCCCGCGGCCTTATATACGGATATTGTATTACGTAGGTGTGTCGTCGTTGTACGAAAATAAAAGCCAGTATCGAGGATATTTTTAGAATAGTGATGGGTGTACGAAGTACGAATCACGAAAGGAATTTAATTTCGTAGCTCTTCGTCGCGTCGCCTTCGTGTCGCGTTGTGGGGAAAAATCTCGTTGGGGTTTTCGGTTCGGTTCGTGGATTTACGTAGGTGGGTAAAGGTACAAGGTGCGAATCAAAACATCCAAATTTCCAATTCGTCAAACGAGGATTTTTGTTTCGCGATGTATAGGAATCGTCTGTGTGTGTGTGTGTGTTTTTTTTACTCGTTCCTTATTATTATTATTTGTTTTCGTTCATTATTTGGATAGCTTAGGCAATACGTAATATTACGTGAATTTTCAATTTACAATTTTATTACTCATTTTTATCATGATTTTCGATGTCATGTTGACGAAGAATCGACCAATGGCAAAGGGAAGCCGAGGAGGGGGGGGGGGAATTCACAAAATTATTTTTGAGATTGTGCGCAAGCTCGATACATATTTTTAGTATATTTTTATTTTTCATGAATTAAAATGATTTACTCGACTCGATACCAGCCAAAATCAGTCAAATTTAGAGAGTGAGCCTAAATTAGGGGTTGATTAAATACATACGAATAGAGACCACTTTGAGTCAAATTTCAGTTATGCCCAAATTTTGAGACCGAGGGTACTGAATGATAAAAATTGTAAAAATTGCTTTTTTTTGGTACCAACCGACAGATAATAAAATATTATATAAAATATTGGAAAATTAATCTCCTACGTCGATTAAAAGAACAGACATGAAGGTTTCTCCTTTTTCAACCTTGAAAAAATTCAGTTCCAGGGATATCCCCCCCTCCAGGATGATCTAGAATTGTGAAATTTGTTATGTACATTTACTAGCTACTTCAGATGCGTTTATTGGCGTTGTCAACACCTCAGCTCCATTGCATCTTGTTATAGCTCCAAAAAAAATGGCTTTTATTTATATTAGATTAGATTTTTTTCCAGTTTTATTTTCTATGTTATATTATCTACGAAAACTACTGTCTATCGACCTGCGTCTAAATGGAAGAGGAGGAGGGGGGGGTCCTAAAAATCCGTTTCCATGTTCTGAAAGAATATTAAGACTATTTTTTGGGCTTGTCGAATACCTCTTTATTTTAGTGTTGTATTGTTTATTTTTCAAATTTTTTTTTTCGTCAAAAATTGAAATTATTTACACGCTCAATACCGACCAAAATCACTCAAATTTGATTATCGAGCTGGCATTGGTGACAAATTAGATACCTATATGCGAGCAGATGGCCTTGAGGATAAAATTCATTGATGTCCAAATTTGGAGGAGGATTGTTGAGTCCCAAAAATCGTAAAAATTGTTTATGTTTTTGCCAATCGATGGGAAGTCAAAATTTGTACGCGGTATATACAGATTTTCTTCTCTTTTTAAACATGAAAAAAAAAGGCTGATCCTGACTTACCTCCTGTTTAAAACGAGTTAAGAGGTTTAAAATGTGGTATGCAAATTTCGAAGGGGGCTTATTCCGTGTGAAAATAACCAAAAAAGTAATTCGGGTCTACCGATTTCGCTCAGAATTTTTTCTAGGTGGGCTAGTAAAAAAAAAATAACATCATTTCGGGTTAGAAATCGGAGAGGGGGGCGGGGCGGGTGACTTACAATTTTCAAATAATCGCAATTTTTTTTAAACAGCTAAATTTTGAAGGTTCGTGTTTCAAATGTGGTTAGACTTAGGAGAAATCTGTTTGCGCGGTTTAATTGGTAATTCAATTAAAATTCAAAATCAATATCCAGAAGTTTGTTAGCTTGAATTTGAACTTTTGAGGTGAAAGCTTAACTTTTCATAATGAGTATAAACGTTGAAAGTTACTATTTAAAAATCTAAAAAAATTACTACGAATAGAACTTTTTATACTGGGTTTAGCTAATTAATTTTCAAAATAGGATCTCAACACCTCGGGGGAGGGGGTCGTCGCACAGGGTTATCAATTTTGGCTAGAATTAAAAAAAAAAGATAAAATTGAAATAATATTGATTTCTACTGATTCAAAGACGCTGCATTTGAAAATTGACTTATTTTTTTGATCGGATCCTTCTAAACGCCTCCACAAGTTTCCTCAATATGATCAAAATTTCAAAAAAATTGAAAAAACGAATCGACGTATCTGTTGTTACTAATTTATAGTCGCTGAGCACGAATACTCAGTTATTTTAAGGATTTGTTCCCCACGTGCTGCCCTCACCTCCTGAAAAATTGGAAAGTAGTGGAAAACTGTGAAAATTACGTTCAGCATATTGATTCATGCTAATTCCACACCGCTGAGATAGAATGTTGACTTACTTTTTCAATCCGACTCTTCTATATCCACATTTTCTTAATTCTTTCGTTATTTGAGGGTCAGTTTGGAGCACAAGTGCATTGGAACAACAATGCAAGTTGATATTCGATCTCTGCGATGCCGAAATATAAACAATCGATATGCTATACGTCATATTCACATTTTTCCACTATTTTTCAAGTTTTCAGGTGGCTGTAGGGAGTGCACTTCGGCGGCGTATCCCAAAGAATAAGCGAATATTCATGCCCATCGACCTTGAAATTAGTATCAATCCATATGTCCATTCGTTTTTTCAATTTTTTTGGATTTTGATCACATCGAGCAGGGGTTGGTGGGAGCGTTTAGAGGAGTCGAATTAAAAAAATAATCCGATAATTAAACTCAGCGTCCTCGAATTAGTAGGAATCGATAAGTCACTTCACATTTATTTTTTTTTTGAATTTTGACCAAAATTGAGAACCTCTGTCCCTCCCTCTCCGCGTGCTAAAATCGCATTTTTAAAATTAATTACTTAAAACTAGCATAAAAAGTTCTATTCGTGGTAATTTTTTCAGATTTTTAAATAGTAGCTTTCAACGTTCACGCTGATTGGAAATGTTGAGCTTTAATCTCAAAAGCTAAAAGTTGAACTTTGAAAATTTTGAACATCAATTTTGATTCTCTATTGTATTGCCAATAAAACCGTGCAAATAGATTTATTCTAAGAAATCTGTTTGGCAAAAAATCGCGAGTATTCGAAAATTGTAAGGGACGTCTTGGATGTGCGTTCTGGAGATTTCGACTTTTCAGCCTCACTGGCCCTTCTAGCTTCATTTTTAGGTGCTTTTTTTTTTTTTTTAGGCTTTCCAGTTCCTTTTTAAATATTTTTTTGGGTCGTTTTTTTACAGTTTCCGGGTTTCTTCCATGCAAATCTCCCCTCTCTCGATGGAACTATGTTGTTTACATTAAATTACGATCTAATTTAAATATCGTACATAAAGATTTATCGATTATATACAATGTTTGTAATGAATTTCGTATCGATTTCTATGTTTCAGGTACGTGTTATTGTGTAAAATGAAGTTTTGTGCTGTGTATTTTGCGAAGTAATACTCGAACCGGAGATTATACCCAAGTAATTACCTAGGTATTATACGATACGTAGCGAATTACGAAGCTTATTACCGTTTATGTTGAAATACGTAGACGTAATATTTGATATTTTTCACCGTATTCCTGAATTGTGATTATTGTGTGTAAGATTAGTACCCGAGTAAAAGCAGCGTTGTTGCTGTAGACAATCGAATTGATGATAATTAGTACATTGGTATTGATTTTTTCCTCCCAAAGTATTCGGTTTTTATATATATATACATGTTTTTTTTTTTGATATGATTGTCGTCGTAGATGTGCAATATTTTTGTATCGTATTATTATTCGCGTTGCCAGATTTTTCGTCATAACAGGTGATTCAACTTTATGTGGATCGAACTTAATCAACTCATTTTAGGTGCAATGTGCAGTGTTGAAAAAAAAAAACTCTATTCGGCTTGATTTTTAAGAAAACTTTGGGTGATTTTCGAAAGATTATGAAATTGTTTAGGGGCACCTGTTCAAATTCCAAAGTTATAGATCTGAGATATGTAGGTAAATTAAGAAAGGTGTCGAATTCGACGATTCTTTATTTGAAAAAGTATTTTGTATTTACCTGAAAATACTCTGAGGGTACCAGTCGTAAAAGTCCAAGAGTTGTAGGTTTAAGAATAATATAGAATGTTTGGAGATTGTTGAAATTTCACCTCGAAAAATGAGCTTATTAGTGAGTAGTTTTCCATTCACAACAAAAAAAAAAAAAATATGATATTACTGGTGGGCGACGACGAATATCTGCAAATTAGCCGCTTGAAAGAAGATAGCGTCGTCGTCGGGCGCTAATTTTACAAAATTTTATCAACCCCCGCATACTCGTTCTTTGCCGATTCGTCAATTTAGAGGGTTGTAAAAAAAAAGTGGTGGAAGAAGAAGAAGAAGAAGAGAAAAAACGAATTAAATCTTTCATCGAAGAAAAAAAATCCTAATTACTACAACGAACCAGACTGTTTTTAATCTGCACCACAAAAAAAAATCCTTTTATCGTCGTTAATTAAAAAACTAAAATAAAGACGCGGAAAAACCAAGGGAAAGGGAATTGTCGAGCGAGCGAATGGGTTTTAAAAATACGTAGAGAGAAAGTGGTCAGAATTTATGAGCTCGAACAGCGCTAAGTTTTTTTTTTTTTTCCAAAGCGTATCGTTTTACATATTTGAGAGTAAACTAGGGGTACCTTACCTACCTATCTACCTACAATGTTTTACGCGTACCTATATTATTTATACATTTTTATTTATTTTTTCATCTAACCTAAGTTTAAATAGACGGACCGGGTGGTGTTTTTTTTTTTGTTTTATTTAATTTATTATACAGGGTAGAATGTCAGTGAGTACATTTTGCGAGTAGGTGTAGGCGTCGCTGTATCATTATTAGTCTTCGGTTATGATGTATTCGTACAAGTTGTGAATGAAGTTCAGTATGGTGAAGAAGAAAGACGAGTTAGCTGGTGTACCTCTACCTATCTACTATCTGGATACCACCCAACATATGTTACTGGCTTATTGTTTGATCTTTCCGAAACTGCATTTTATCATCTGCTCGATTTCAAATTCTACATATTTGATTGTTATGCTGATTTTGCTACGTGACGTTTTTAGCCTAAACTTGTTAATCAAATGTATTAAAACAAACCACCAAATATTACTGGCTTATTCCATTTCGAAACGAACCCAAAAGTAATTCGAGTTTTTCGATTTTACTCAGAATTTTTTGTGAGTTCCCCTCATTGGTCTAGTGAACAAATCATCGTCATTTCGCTCCTAACCCACGAGGAGGAATCCCCATTGTAATTATCGAACCATCCCTATTTTGGTCAAAGGGCTCAACATTGAAAGGCACATATTTCAAGATTGATTAGATCTCTTAGAATAAATGTTTGTACGGTTCTATTAGCAATACAATAGAGATTCAAAATCGATGTTCAAAATTTTAAAAGCTCAAAGGGTATAGCCGGTTAAGTATGGGGTTTTGGCCTTGGAAACCGATTTTGACCGTTCCTGCCCTAAAAGGTTCCCCTAATCTGGCAATTAAGTTTGACACCATTTTTGGACCCCTAGCTCAAGTATTTAGGGGGGGAGGGGCCAAAATGTGTGTTTTTATTCATAATTTTTTCATTTTTCGCCAAATGCAGATAAAAATGTCGTGTTTTTTTAGATAGCTTCTAGAAGGTTAGGAGAACCCAAAAAA
>FIZR01029324.1:0-41961 GCA_900060175.1 Ferrisia virgata
GGGGGGGGGTGAAAAGGAAGAGAGGTGAAGAGATAAATGAACAAAATGAAACTAAATATGTGACGTTTTCAAAAATGGTTATGATAATCTGCAAGGACCGCAAATCAGATGTTTTCGTATTTCAACACCCCCCCCCCCGGTCTTTCACCATAGATATATGTATGGTCTTTATGATAGCTTGGTTTTCATTGGCAATATGACATGAGAGAATGAGGTTAATAATAATAAATCTTTGATATGTCTATAAGTGGTATTTTTTGGATTCTGGAACAGATTTCATTGACCTATCAGACTGAATAGATTTCACTTCTCTCGCTCCTCTTCACCATTCGTCATGAGTTGTTCGACCTTGCAGCAGTGATACACATTAACCCATTCATCGAACTAAATCAGAGCATCTGTTTAATTTAGTGATCAGGAATACGTCGCTCACCTGTTGCTGATATCCAACCCTTTGTTCGATAACGGACTGATGACTAAACGCCTGATGATTGATAGGCACTTCGGGAGGCCTTTGATGGCTGGGCAAAGCGGCATGGTGCGGTGGCACCGCCGGTACTCTGGTGGCTGTCGAAGGCGAATGCATGGGATGCGGGGTAGAAGGCGAAGCGTGATGGTTGAAGTATCGCTGCTCGTCCAGCTGCGTTGGTTGTTTGTAAACGTTGGCCGATGACGGAGCCATCGTCGACTTTGGTTTGATTTTCTTACCATAAGCGTAATTAGCATTCGGCTGGCATACGATCGAGTCCATGTTAAACATGCCTTGATTATTGACGCCTTGTTCTTTTAACCTGTGTCGCGTACAAATGTACGAATAATTACGTTACTGTTACACTTGTGCGATACGCGTATGCGTATGCGTCTCATTGCTAATCTCGAACTCACCTGGTAATCGAAGGACTGGCGTAAATGTGCTGCGGCGGCACATAAGAAGGATTCGGATTCGACGTCGACGGCGACACTTTCTGCTGAGATCGTTCGTAAAAATGATGATAAGGCGCCGGGACGACACTCTGCGTATACCTTGATCCGTTGGTGGCCGCGGCCAGATGCTGGTACACGTTATGCGAACTGGTTTGAGGAGGCTGCGTGTTCCACGCGTTGGGCGCACCAGGCTGCCCTGACGACGGTATCGGTCCGAAACGACCGCCATTGTACGGTACAACCGCCGCGCCGTATCCTGCGGCCGCTCCCGATGATGGTGGAGCGGCGATCGATGTGGCAGTAGAGGATACCGGCGGACTGCTGTACCCTACGGATGCTCCGGGCGCCAACTCTCCGCTTGCCGGACTACTGGACGGAATACCTTGAAAGTATTGTCGCGTATTTTGTAAAACGCTATTTACATCCATCGCTGTAGATGATCATGTTCTGCGAAAACAATCGAAACAAACGAACGATACAGATTTCGAGATTTTTTTTTGCCACTTTTACTTAATAATTATTATTCTTATTCGTGATAATTTGTAATTCTTTATAAGCGCTCGCCGAACGACGCTTCTCATTCTCCTATTGGCCCATCGGTCGGGTAACCTTGTTGAAGAAAAATATCATCATTATTATTACTCTAATTGCGTCCTCTTGTTTTACCAACAGAACGGTGCGAAGACGAGCGAACACGCCTCGATGCTGCCGTCGGTCTATCCAGTCGTTTAAACCAATTATTTGCACGAGCCGAAAAATACAAACAACCAAAAAGAGTACTCTCAACCGAGAAACGTGACAAAACGTCATTTACTTCGACGCAGAAGTATTCATTTTTTTACAGCTTGATTATACGAGAATTACGCAAATGAACGAGAATCAAATTGACCAAACTGACAACACATTTAGGTGGACTACAGTAAACCAAAATTCGAGTACTAAGTGATAATTAACATTCTCGAATGATCACGAGGAGAGACGCTCAGAATTAAAACCTAACAATTTGCAGGCGAATGATAAATAAACCAGAATGAGTAACGAATCATACGCGACCGAAGCGTAATAAATTTTTGGCACAAATTATTTCAGTGCATTTCTACAAATGGAGATATATCTTCGTTGTCAATAATTGTTCTATAATAATTTGGGGGATGATAGTCGAACGAATGAATTGACATTGGAGCGAATCGTTCGCGAACGATAGCATTTTTACAGAACATTTTATTCATAAATAAGTACGCATTAGTTTGTTATTTGTCTTGGAATTTCTCACCAGATCGATAGATATACAATTTTTTTAGCGAACGACTGAATCACTTCGAATTGAATTCTCAAAACCGAATCGAGTAATCGAACGAATCATTCGTGAACTAAAAATATGATTTTCGAATCAGATATCCCATCACACAAATGAATCATTTAAAACAACTGACTCTTTGAGCAAATCATTCGCGAACGACTAAACGATTTCTTGACCTCGATGTCAACTTTCGGAAAGAATAGCACACGAACGATGAAATTCACTTCATGAACCACTTATAATGCGTTATCGAGTAAAGTCATCATTATCTGAATGAATCGTTCGCGAACCACATCATCACAAAATATTTCTTCTGCAAATAAATATTCACTTATCCGTTGAGAAATGAATCACATTTATGAATCAGATCAATTCGCACAAAATCTTTTCGCAAACAACTGAATCACTATGGAAAACATTAAAATCGAATCTTCAAGACTAATTTTTAGTAACCAAACGAATCATTCGCGAACTAAGTGACAAATCAATTTTCAAAACGGCTTTTTCACTTTACCAAAGAATTATTCAAAACCAGTAGACTCTTCGAGAAAAACATTCGCGAACGACTGAACGAGTTTTGAAACCTTATCAAAATCAATACTTGCGAGTTGAGAGGATAGTTTAGATAAACTCATCTCACAAACAAATCAACACTCGAAGGACAATTGAAGAAAATCGTTCGCGAACGATAAAATTACTTTGGAAACGAATCATTGGAGGGTACACATTGATTACCTCAAAATATCTTTACATTTCACAAGTGAATCACATTCGAATTGCAACAGCAGATTTGATGTTTTCGCACTTCAGCAGACAAGACGGTAAGTGAAGCTAGATTTATCAGCAGAGTGACAGGGGAGTTGGATTTTGTAGTGAGCTAAATTTTCAGTTCGAGGAAGGGGCGTGATAATCGAAATAAGGCTTTCAAAGAGGCAACATATCGGTCTAAGCAGTTCAAATTTCACTTTAAATTAGTTTCCGGTTTGAGGCTTGATAAACAGTTAAATTATCATTCGAGCAAATCATTCGCGAACGATAAAATACATTCGTTACAATAACAAGTCCTTCGAAAATACATGGGAATATTTTTTGAAAACATTCTTCATTCATGACCGAACCAATTCATGCGTTGTAAGACATTCGAGAATGATTCATAACATCAGACAAATCAAACACCAAAAATAATGTAGTATTTTTTCCCTCAAACTGAATCCCTTTTGACTGAGTCGTTCGCGAACGATTGGATCCACATTACACGAATCATTCGCGAACGACTCGATACATTCATTTTTGTAACAAATCGTTCGAAAACATATGATAAAAATGTTGCCTTGCGAACAAATCATTCGTACAGGAGCGAACTGATTCATGCGTTCCAAGTTGTTCGCGAATGATTCATAGCATTAGCAAACCAAACACGAGTAATAATGCAGAATTTTTCTTTTCATTCAATTTCACAATATGTCATTCACAAACGAAGAATGACTGATAGTTTCAGCCTGAATCGTTCGTGTATGATTGGATTCATTTCCAACGAATCATTCGCGACTGACTCAATATATTCATTCCAATAACAAATCGTTTCAAAATACACGATGAACTTCTTTGAACAAAGTTCATGCATGACCGAACTGATTCATACATTCTAAATCATTCACAAATGTCTCATAATACTGACAAACCAAACAAGAATAATGGCACAGAATTTTTCTCCTCGTTCAATTTCACAATATTCCATTCACAAACAAAGAACGACAGAATCTGTTCTGTCTGGATCGTTCATGAACGATTGGATTCACTTAGAACGATTCATTCGCGAACGGCTTGATATATTCATTCCAATGAAAAATCGTTTCAAAATACATGATAAGAATTTTTTGAAGAAATAATTCATGCATCATCAAAATGATTCATGCATTCTAAGTGTTTCGTGAATGATTCAAGGCTTTGGCAAACACTAAACACGAACAATGACACGGAATTTTTCTCCTCACTCAATTTCACAATATTGCATTCACAAACGAGGAATGACTGAATCGTTTCGGACTGAATCGTTCATGAACAACTAAATTGTTCCGAACTGAATCGTTCACGAACAATTCGATTCATTCAAAACGAATCATTCGCGAACGACTCAACATGTTCATTCTAATAACAAATCGTTTTAAAATACATGATGAACTTCTTTGAACAAAGTTCAGGCATGACCGAACTGATTCATACGTTCTAAATCGTTCACGAATGATTCATAATGTTGACAAACCAAACACGAATAATGGCACATAATTTTTCTCCTCGTTCAATTTCACAATATTCCATTCACAAACAAAGAACGACAGAATCTGTTCTATCTGGATCGTTCATGAACGATTGGATCCAGTTAGAACGAATCATTCCCGAACGGCTCGATATATTCATTCCGATGACAAATCGTCTAAAAATACACGATAAGAATTTTTTGAAGAAATAATTCAGACATGACCGAAATGATTCGCGTGTTCTAAGTCGTTCACGAATGATTCATAGCTTTGGCAAACTAAACACGAACAATGACACGGAATTTTTCTCCTCATTCAATTTCACAATATGGCATTTACAAACAAGGAATGACTGAATCATTCATAAACAACTGAATCGTTCACGAACGACTCAACATGTTTAATCTAATAACAAATCGTTTTAAAATACACGATGACCTTCTTTGAACAAATCATTCATGCATGACCGAACTGATTCGCGTGTTCTAAGTCGTTCACGAATGATTCATAACATTGATAAACCAAACACGAATAATGGCACAGAATTTTTCTCCTCGTTCAATATAGAACGACTGAATCGGCTCTGTCTGGATCGTTTACGAACGATAGCACTTATTGTGAACGAATCATTCGCGAACGATTGTTAATTTCTGGTTTGATGAACGTACATAACTTCTAAATCGAATCACAAACGAACTAGTTTTTCAATTCAAAAAATACATTGGCAATTCACTCACATATCATCATAACTGGATAAAATTGGCCTCTCAATAAATCAATTTTCGAGCCGTCTTCGAATCATTTCGAAAGCACACATGGATTCTTTCATGATATAATTTTCAAGTAGAACATATATTTGCCATTTTCTTTTATAATTTTTCATTATAAAATCCAACACTTGAGCATGTGTATTTCGCACGTAAAATTAAAAAAAAAAAACTTCGTTCAATCTCGTTCTTTTCTCTCCCACTGCGATTGAATATTTGTTTTATTTGCCAAAATCAACAAATTTCATTCCTTAAACCTAAGATAAAAATGACTACTAATACGAAAAAAAAAAAAAAAATCAAATTCGAATCTAATACGATACACCATTTCTCACAACTTGACCTCACACTCACAGACGACAGTACGTACAATTAAACTAAAAGAAATGTAGCGAGCAAAATAAGAGAAAAACACGTCAAGTACCTAACCAAGTACGGATATTTTTTTCACACCTGTCTCGCGAACGTTTTTCAATTCGCGCAACAATACCTCCAACAGGGCAACATTAGCGTAGGCAGAGAAGCAGTTGAATAAACCAGAAGTAAAGAGAGGAGAGCGACAGCGAGTACAATACGATTTTATAACGTCTTTCGTAAGGTTAATGTAACATAACGGGTAGTTAATTTCACTTCCGTTGAATGCATTAATGCATCTTCGGTTCGCTTTACTCGTGCTTCGATGCTCGACAGGTAGAAAGACAGAGAGAGAAAGAGAAAGGTAAAGGTATGTACCAGTACACGAGTACGTGGACCAACACCGTAAACAATCCTTGTCATCTCCGTCATTTCGTATCCAAGTTTTGTTTTGCCTTGTTCTTTTTTTTTTCCTTTTTTTTTTCCTAATCTTTCTCTCTTTCACTCTTCGGTACGGTAACAACGTTGACGAATCGTGTCCGACTGCGAAGAGCGAGGAGCTGGGAAATTCCATATCGATCGTAAACCATGTACTCGCTACCGCAATTTCAATATCATAAAAGCCACAACAACAACCAGGAGCAAACAAACTTCACCGAACATCGAGGTTCACGTACCTGCCTACCTACCTGCCTACCTACCTACCTATCCATTATAATCCACACCTACCTACACATATCTCTACCTATCGACCTATCTCTTGCATGTATTTACAATAATTCTATATACCGGCATATTACCTACGAACGTGTAAAATAATATTGTAATCGACATTTCATGCTCTTTGTGAAATTCTATCAGTATATTAGGTATTTAATAGCCTATTACTCGTGCCGGTAATTGGCCACAATTATTATTTTTTTTTGTCCCCATAAGGAATACGAATAGAGTGAAAACAAGAAGTTGTCATGGTATAGGTACTGGATTATACGTATAGATAGGTATTTATATTGAATACCTAAACCAGTTTTTCGGAGTAATGCAAGAAAAGACGTACAAGTACCAACATACACATATGTAAACTTACGTACGTACGACGAGTATGGTAAACTGCACATTATTTTGGTCTTGTTAGCGTATTTCCACCCTGCCCAGTCTCCGTCTCCACCATCCATATCGCACCTTTTTCGGCAGTTTATATACATACATCTACGTATACACCGAACATGCACGTACATATATTTTTTTTCTTTCTAAATCGAGGTTAATGTGTCGATGCGTGCGTCAGCTTGTCGTGTAGGTAGACAGAGGTTCACTACACAGCCCCACATACAATGTACCCAAACTACAGCATTATATGGCACTGGGAGCGCGGGGCTCTAGAAACCGATGCCCTGCGAACGTTCCCACTTGCACGTAGATGATAATGATACGACATCGATACCTATTCATCATCTCATCTTGTATATCAACAAATGACCAGTTCACCTGAATTGCAAACTCGGTATGCAACTATTTTTACACCATGTATCACCACACCACGGTTATGTAGGTTTGATAAGGCTGGAAGATAGGATAAGCTCGATGGGGAATTGAAAAATTTGTTTTTCACCCGATAAGGTGTTGTTTCATAGGCTAATCTTTCAAAGAAAAGCACGTCTGCCACGTCCTAGACGTACATTTTGACCATCTTTATAGGGAATGCTCTACAATTGTTCGTTTTTATTGTATTTGGTAAAGACTCGACAGTTGCACAACATATCCAAAAATGCGTCTTTTACGTTAATTCGATGAAGAGGTATTTGAGAGGGGGAGGGGTTCCTCGTTGACATTCAAAAAAAAAACTTCCACGCATATCTTCTCTCCAAACCGAGCCAAGAGAGTGTAATTAGGTAGGTAAAAATTCAATTGAGGTTCTAAGTGGTTGGGAGATGGGGGGGGGTTGACGTTTCAGCCCCATTCTACCCTTTTATAGACGTAAAAATATAGTTTATTGGGATAATTTTTATCATTTTTCGAATTTGTCCGGCGCCCAACTCCACCCTCCTCTCCATAATTATGTCAGGCGTTTGAGGATGGTTTAATTACACATTCCAAAATCAAAGATTTTGCTAAAGGAAGACGTAGAAGGACCAAGCATTCCCTAAAAAAAAATCCGACCTTCTCGTGGCTCTCCTGAAAATTTCTCATTTCATTGTATAGAATTTGCCTATGCTATGCTAACAAAAACTATCAAACACGTAGGGCGAAAACCAATAAGCATAATGGCGTGATTTTTCACACCCTGTCGTAGAATGTGGCGCTCGACGAATATTACAAAAAAAAATTGATATTCTTACACCATCATATGGAAAAAATTTGGACCCCCTCTCTCCTAAAAAAATTCACTCAAAAAGGTCATGTTGCTCGTGTCGCTTCTGGTACGGCGAAGTCCAAATTAATCCGGTTTGCTCTCAGCCTCTACGATTGATGACCTTAGGTCGAAATTCTATTACGCCCAAATTTGGAGGAGGGGTAAGGAGGGGCCAAGATGGCAAAAATTGTTCGTTTTTAAACCGATCATCCTCCTGAATTAATTAGGAAGAAATATATCTTGGGTGTTTTCCGCTTGTTTGATCACGAAAAAAGGCTGTCTCATGCATATCTCCTTCCCAAAGTGGGTGAGCGAATAGAAATTTGGCGTGTGCATTTAGTGGAGTCCAAAATGTGCAGGGGGGAGCAGGAGGAGCAGGCGGAGGTTAGACTTTTAATGTCCACTGCACCCCCCTTTCAGCGTCGAAGAAGTAAATTTTTGGCAGTTTCTCGCATCGGAAGATACATCGGATACGCTGAAAAACTTTTTAGACGCCTCCAAAGTCATTTTGGATTCACCGAAATTTTTTTTTGGAGCCACCGATGTCATTTTGGATTTGCTGAAATTTTCCTTGATGCATCGAAGGATACTTTGGGTACATTGAAAAACTTTTTGAAGACTTCCAGTCATTTTTGATATAGTGAAAATATTTTGGGGCCTCCAAAGTCATTTTGAAGATACTGAATTTTTTCGGCGACATTAAAAGACACTTAAGGTACACTAAAAATCTTTTTGTAAGTTTGCAGAGGAATTTTGGATACACTGAAAAATTTTTGAGGCGACAAACGACACATGGATACAATAAGAAACTTTTTGAAAACCATCCAAGTCATTTTGGTTACACTGAAACATTTTTTGGGTGGCTTTCAAAGTCATTTTGGATGCGCTGAAAATTTTTTTGGGGCTTCCAAAGTTATTTTGCACACACTGAAAATTTTTGAGGCATGAAAGGATACTTTGAGTACTCTGAAAAAATCTTTGATAATTTTTTAAGTTATTTTGGGTACATTGAAATATTTGTTTGGGGCATCAAAGACCTTTTGGTGACTTCCAAAGTCATTTTGGGTACACTCAATATTTTTTTGGTTCCTTCGATATCATTTTGGATATACTGAAAAACTTTTCGGTGCATTGAAGTACACCTGAGTACCCTAAAAAACTGTTTGCAGGCTTTCGAAGTCATTTTGGATGCGCTGAAAATTTTTTTGGGGCCTGCAAGGTTATTTTGCATACACTGTGATTTTTTGGGGCATCGAAGGATACTTGGGTATGCTGAAAAAACTTTTCGTTGACTTCCAAAGTCAATTTGGATTGCTGAAAATTTTTTTGGGGCTTCCAAAGTTATTTTGCACACACCGAAAATTTTTGAGGCATCAAAGGATACTTTGAGTACTCTGAAAAACTCTTTGATAACCTTCAAAGTTATTTTGGGTACATTGACATATTTGTTTGGGGCATCAAAGACCTTTTGGTGACTTCCAAAGTCATTTTGGGTACACTCAATATTTTTTTGGTGCCTTCGATATCATTTTGGATATACTGAAAAACTTTTAGGTGCATTGAAGTACACCTGAGTACCTTAAAAAACTGTTTGCAGGCTTTCGAAGTCATTTTGGATGCGCTGAAAATTTTTTTGGGGCCTGCAAGGTTATTTTGCATACACTGTGATTTTTTGGAGCATCGAAGGATACTTGGATAAACTGAAAAACTTTTCGGAGGCCTCCAAAGCCATTTTGGATAGACTAAGAATTTTTTTGGGGCTTCCAAACTCATTTTAGATTTACTAAAAATTTTTTTAGAGCCAACAATGTTATTTTGGATTTGCTGAAATTTTTTTTGGGGCATCGAAGCGTACTTGGGTATGCTGAAAAAACTTTTCGTTGACTTCCAAAATCAATTTGGATTGCTAAAATTTTTTTGGGGGGCCTGCAAAGTTATTTTGCATATACTGAGAATTTTTGGGGCATCGAAGTATACTTTGAGTACCCTGAAAAACTCTTTGTTAACCTTCGAAGTTATTTTGGGTACATTGAAATATTTGTTTGAGGCATCGAAGGATACGTTGAGTACGCTGAAAAACCTTTTGGCGACTTCCTAAGTCATTTTGGATTCACTGAGAAATTTTTGGGACCTGCAAAGTCATTTTGGGTACACTGAATATTTTTTTTGGTGCTTTTTGTATATCATTTTGGATATACTGAAAAACTTTTCGGTGCATTGAAGTACACCTGAGTACCCTAAAAACTTTTTGGAGGCTTTCGAAGCCATTTTGGACGCACTTGAAATTTTTTTGGGACCTCCAAAGTCGTTTTGAATACACTGAAAATTTTTTGAGCCATCGAAAGATACTTAGAGTACCGTGGAAAAACTTATATTTTAGTCAACGATAATTAAACTCAAAAGCAACGAATCGCGATCAATTTCTGCAAACTTTGAAATTTTGAAGTTTAGTGAATCGGCGACAGGGTCAAGACAGAGATTTACAATTGAGTTTGAGATACGACGCTTTCACAGTATTTTGGTACAATTTAGAAATTTTTTTCAATTTTGTATTTCTGCTGGTCAATTAAAAATTTTTTTAAAAAACTAAAAATCGAAACATCACACGATGAACTTAATTTTTAAACTTTAGAAACTTCAAATGCTCTTCGAATCTTGCCTGTTGCCTGTTGCCTACTCCGATCATTGAATGTGACCAATCAAACTCCTACGCCTTACGTCTGACTTCGAACATATTCTTTCCAAGGTAAGGTTGACGTTCTCATTTAAATTGATAATAAAGAAATGTTGAACGAAAGTTTTTCTCTCTATCTCTCTCTCTCTCTTCGTTTTATTACCTTATTCTTTCGACTGATTGCATCTTTACTTTCACCCTTCGAAGAATACAAACGATTGAAACGGCGAATTTAAGCAAAAAAAAAAAAAAGTTTCTCCAACCTCTTTCCTCTTCCAAAACATTCGTTTCATAGGACGAAGGATATGGCCGGCGAAGTTCTTTCTGGCAGTGTTGCGAATACCGCATACGTACTCCGTACTCCGTACTCGTATTAGGCGGGTGCGTCCACCTTATACGTACGGCCGGATGTTGCGTCGTCGCCTTGTACCCTGCCTCTCGTAGGCAAGGTGATTTATTGGGGTTAATTTTAAATACATTAAGTTTTCGCTGGATGGATTTGCGTGAAATGGTGTGCGGTATACGAGGCGGTGGTCGCGATACGATTTACGTGTCGCGCCGTCCCGTATATTTTGCTCGGGTACGCGAAGCGTGGAGCTTTTTAAATTCGCATTTGACGATGAAGTTTGTGCGTTCGTAGTTTTGTATGTTTTTTTTTTCCCGCAGATCGAATTTTCATTTATTTTTTCCAGCTTGTTCAAGAGGAAAATAGGGTGTAAGGATGTAGGGAAAGAGTTGTTTGTACTCGTTTGGATATCCATTGGTGGTTTTGCGAATCGATGAATTTTTCATGTTCGGTGCCTTGGCAAAATCATACGGGTGACCTTTTCATACCAGTCTAACAGCATCTATTTAGGATACCTAGCTTTATGGATGAAAATTTTCAAAATTTGATAGATATTTTAGCACTTTTTGAAAAATAGTACTAAGCATTGCAGAACGTTAAAAAATTGAAATCCAGATGCGATTAAATTCAAAACACTGGGAAGTTGAAATTTAATATTCACATCGATAACTTGATCGTGGTATGGCCGAAGAGGCAGCTCTATTTATTACATTATCCACACCCCCCACCTGTGTCATCGTTATCGAGTGTTAAATAATAAATTTCCGAGAAAATTGTACCTTGAAAAAGAAAAAAAAAAAAAAAAAAAAATTCAAGCACATCATATCCCTCGTTAGCTGCGCGAGAAATTCAAGCACATCATATCCCTCGTTAGCTGCGCGAGAAATGTTTTCGTTCGAGTTATTTGATATATTTGAGAAAATTTTTACACAGTTGGCTGGCCAAGGTTTAAGAAAAATTATCGCCCGCCACGAATTTCGTACAAGTTCCATAATACATATTTCGAGTAGCCGAGTTAGCTACATCATAGAATAGAACGGATACGTTTCGCACCACGCTCTTTCCTTTAAAGTGTACACATTATCCACACACTCACACGTGTTACCGATATGACCTAGAATTTATGCCATTTTCGTTCGCTTCGATGCGCTGCGCTGCGCCGAGCTGGCGAGATGATCGTCGTAGTCGTCCGTCCGCGCTCCGTACACAACAAGCACGGATTGGAGGTGAAGAACCGGGCAACCAAATGGTGCAATTTTTCTCGTCGTCCGTCGGTGGACGCAGCCTCTCTTAAACGAAAGTGAGACGATGACGATGTTGAGAGGCAGCATGTCGCGCCTTCCTCGCCTCCGCCTCGGCTACACGATGATTTACGTTAGGTCTATATAGGTAGAGAGGTACCTAATACCTACACTACCTACCTACCTACCTACCTATTAAACTCACACCGAGGATCGGAGGTATCTGGTTTTTACATTTATTATTCTCCATAAACAGGACACACGGCATGAAGTACATATACGTCTACTCCTTACACATACTCGACTAGTTCAGTTCACATATATTTTATCAGACATCCACTCTTCGCTTATATGAATATCAATCACCGTCATTTAGTTCCTAGCTACCTTCAGCTTCGTATAGGTATTTACAGTCGTGTGCTGGTAATTCAAGTTCTTGTGCATCTGTCTCTCTACTTTTGCTTCGCTTTGTATTGCACAACGCAGGCACTTGGATTTTTTTATTACATCAAGTGAAATTGCCCATCTTATTGTTCATAGCAGCGTCATCGAGAATTTTTCAAAGAGAAGGATTCAAATTTTTACGGGGGGGGGGGAGAGCTGAGTTTGGACAGCGATGAACAAAAAGTGACACGAGCAACATGGCTTTTCCAAAGAAATTTTTCCAAGAATGGAGGGATTTAAATTTTTTTCAAATGATGGTGCAAGAACACCAGACTTTTTTGAGGGTGAAATCTTTGAACAAAAAGTGGTTTTTCGAGTATCGAAAATTACATTATTCGAAATTTTCAACGGTGAAGTTTTTCATAGCGTGAAGAAATTTCATAAAATTAAATGAGGAATTTTTAGCAAAGCCGCCCACGTACAGCAGTTTGTTGCAATAATTTTGATTGTACGAATAACTTAATAAATAGAAAGGCTATGCAAGTTAAAAATGTTTAAAAATCAATTACTTACGCATTCGATTTAAAATTCAAGCTTGATCTCCTCACAGAACTAAAAAACGTATACAGGGTGTTCCATCTCGATACTACTTCCTTCATATCACAAGTAGAGCAACACAATTTGAACTCGTGTAGTATGGGTTGCATATCCAAAACATTTCAGGGACTATGTTATAAAAATTTGAATTTTTTATCTTCAAAAAATTCCACTTTGAAAACTAGAAGTGGTAGAGATGTCTAGTTTACGTCAAAATGTGACAAATGCAATGTAGGTATGTGGTTACTTATGCAACTAATTCTTTTTTTTTACCAGAAATACTACATTATACTTGCCATATTTGGGCGTAAACTAGACATCTCTATTATTTTTAGTTTTTAAAATGGAAAAGCCAGAATGTTTTTAGAGAAGGCATGGCTGGTCTTTTTACGTCGCCTTCGAATTATGCTTTCGATTTTGAAGGGAATAATTGACAGCCGCCCTCCACCCTCAAAGCACCATTTAATCTATACGTCGAATATCAACTCTCTGACATAAATGGGCGAGAAAAAGACACGATGGAGAAGTCGAAAAATTGCATAAATCGAGCCAAAAACTACATTTCTGGGACTGCAGAGGAGTACAATGAATTGAAAAGTCACCCCCCCCCCCCCCCAAAAACTCAATTTAGAACTTTTTTTCAAAGTTAACGAGGAGACACCCTCCCCCCCCAAGCCTTCTCTTCAAATTAACGTAAGAGAGAAGTTTTTGGATTTGTCACATAAGTTTTAATTCTCTATTAATTAGATTGAAAACAAATCATTTTTGAAATTTTTGAAATTTTTGCCCCTCAACACCCTCTCTACCAAATCATTTTGACCCAAGGCCGTCTTCACTCATTAATATATATTTAATTTGTAGCCAAACTTACAACGAAGCTAACCCAAGTGTTACGCAGCAAATAAAAAAAACTTTTTTGCAGGTGTGTAGAGCATTCAAAATTGCCCCAACAGCCAAAATTTCAACCCCTAAGCTTCGTTTGATGGAAGATGTAGGGGGGGGGGGTTGAAACGTCGGAAAACTGACAAATGACGCAAAAAAATTAGCCAAAAACGAAATAACTCGACATCGTACTGCGATTTAGGAGCCAACTTTTTAATCAAGAACTACCCTAGATATGGGCCACCTGAAGGCGGGGTAGTTGCCCAAATCCGCGAGTAAAACCCAAGAAGTGAATTTTTTATCCGCGTAAATCGCATTCGAAAAATAGAAACAGTGATGGCTAATAATTCACCTTCGAGGTGTTACACGCGGATCTGCTCCAGGTGGCCCATATCGAGGGAAATACGTGGTGAAAAAATTAGCTCCTAAATCGCAACACGAAGTCCGAGTGAGTTCACTTTTTCAATTTTTTAACGTATTTCTGATGGCTGAAAATTCGCCTCCGAGGTGTTACACGTGGATCTGGGCGACTACCTCACCCTGAAGGTGGCCCATATCGAGGGTAGTACGTGGTAAAAAAAATTTAGTTCCTAAACGCTGAACGAAGTCGACCTGTTTCACTACTTCTACTGTTTTTACCACTTTTCACAAGACTAACCATAAATCTGGGCAACTACCCTACCTATAAGTGGCCCATATTGAGGGTGGTTCTTGGTTAAAAAATTAGCACCCAAAATGCAGTATGAAGTACACTTCTTTTAAATTTTTGTTAATTTTGCGTTGTTAATCGTCAATTTTTTGATATCCCCCTCCCCCAATAAAGCTTAGGGGCTGAAATTTTGACTGTTGGGGTAATTTTGAATGCTCTGCAGTCTATACACCTGAGAAATTTTTTTTTCATTTGGCACGTGACACTTGAGATAGTTCCCTTGTAAGCGAATTAGTTCAGTTTGATTGATTTTGCTTGATATTGGTATTGAGCCGAGTGAACGACTTTAGCTTTCAGCGAAAAAATAATGATTTGCATTTGACATGCTTGAAAACAATCATTATGCTAAGATTTTTATAAAATTTTTAATATCTTCGTTCGAACATATTTCCTAACTTTTTTTCACTTTCCTTTCAACGTTTGTTGATTCGATACACAGGAAAAAACCTATGTTATCTTCAAATCCACCCTCTGAACAAGTTGAAAAAAAAATATATGCATGAAAATAAAATTCGACCCAGTTTACTCTCTCGCTGCCCAATTACGCAACAAACACGATATAACGGATCAAGGGTGCGACTTTATTCAGCACAGAACTAGACCAGGAAACAAAAAAAAAAAGAAGAAAAAAACACTCCTTTTGAGATACTGGTCTTTACATTCTTGTTTTTCTTCTCTTCTGATAACGACTACATCGTAAGCAAAACTAACCAACTAGAGTCCGCCTCGAGGTTATCAACTAATAAAATGCTAGTTATTTTTACCCTAGATATTGTTAGCGCTTCTGCTCGCCATTTCCTCGTACGCATTCTCATGTTATATGGAAATACGAATACTGAAAACTTCGCCAAATACGAGTATCGCAACGTAGCAACCAGCACCACCATGACTGCTGCGACGATGATAGAAAATTGTAACAGATAGACTAATGACCTTGTTCGAATCACGTTCTTTTCTCTGCTAATACAGAATACAGTAGGTATACATATATACCTACAGTCGAATCGTGCAACTAGAAACCGGTACTCGCAGTACAAGACGCGATACACAAATACACCTCTAGATTCGCTTGACATACTCACTATGACATTCGTAATAATGATACGGGATTGGGAAGATTCATTCGTTCTCTTTCTGTTCGTAATCAAGTTAGCTCGGTCGCAGAAGCAGAAATAATGAACGTTTGAAAGCAAAGAGAAACGCTGCGCGCCGGTCGTCAAAGGGATTCCATGTACACAATGTGCCAATGTGTTTACTGTAAAAAACTTACGTAATAAGCAAAGACCAGTACCTATTTCACACCACACTGGTCTCAGTCATTTTAAATTTTGTACTCTAGCTTAACCGTTTAGCTCTTTTTTGAGGCGGTTTCTCGAGGGCTGCGCCATTTCAATCATACCACCACACGTTTGTCTCGAAGCAAAGCCTTAAATTTGTGTGCGTAATTTTTTATAAAGTTTACAACACGTTAATTGACGTAGTTTTGCATAATTACTCATAAAACCGTAATTTACCGAATACGATTCACGCAGTTTGTAAATAACGGGCGTAATTTACCTTAATTGTGAGAAATATTCAGTGTAAACGGGGCCTCAATTCGATATAAACATCGGCATAATTTTATTTTGTTATCAACATATTTCTCAGTAAATACCATACTACGATGAGTAAATTACCAGCTGTACTATAGAAAATTATAAGGTTTACCACAATTGCGGTAATTATAATGATAATTTTGGGTAAATACCAGTATGCGCTGTAATTACCATCATTACGAAAACCAATTTATCGTAATTACCGAATGTAATTTACCATAATTACCGTCACGATACGTTGTAAATACCGTAATTACAAAGCGTGATTTACCATAAATACTAGTAAGATGACTACTAATTACCGTAATTACGGATCACGATTCATTGTAATTACAGATCAAAAATCAGCGTAATTACCAACATAAACAGTACCAGAAATAACATCATAATATATTGTAAATACGGAGTAATTAACGGTAAATACCACCTTTGTATGTTACTACAGCCTTGATTGCGGATCAGTATTAGTGTTCGCTATGCTAACCACTTGATCAGTTTATCTTACAATATTAGAAAATTAGGACCGTTGTAATTCATGGTAATTACTGTAAACTTTGAAATGACAACGCATTGCATTACCAATATAACTAACGATAGAACGATCAGGAGTGTCTAACACAAATCTGTACAAATTGTTGCCCATCATGTAGTACTCTAGGCACCCACATATGCACCATTTATTTGGGGCCATTTTTGCACAGCAGTGTTGCCAACATAGAAAAAGTAATACTATTGTAATTTTATTATTTCATACTTTAAAAAATATTGTTTAGGGGTTGGATAAAGACTAATGAAATGAGTAAACAAAAGTTATATGAAGAAGTTGTCTAACTCAAAATTTGAAGGGGCGGTGGTTTAAAAAAATTCAACATTCCGTAGAAATATTTTTTGTAGTTGAAGATTCTTGCACAACACTTCAAGGTGAATAAAAATAGTTACTTACAAAAAATTGCCCATCTTTAAAATTGAAGGGACTGCATAGAATGGAGATTACGTTTTCCTTCTTATTCAGTGCTATTAACAGTCACAATAAAATATATCAATTTTAATTTGAAAAAACTGAAATAAAATTCATCAGTTAGGGGTTGTGAAACTTTCATGCGTACAGCCCCTTCAATTTTGAAGATACGCAATTTCTCCAAGGGACAGTTTTTGCTCGTTTAAAGAGTTACGCAAAAATCCTTAATCACAAAAAATATTTCCAAGAATTTTTAATTTTTTTAAACCACTGCCCTTTCAAATTTTGAGATAGACAAATTTCTCGTATGACCATTTTAACTCATTTCATTGGTCTCTACTCAGTCCTTATATTATTTTCTGAAAAATATAAAATAATAAAACTGTTATGGCTGACAACACTACTTACTATCCGAAAACTAACCTTGGGCTGGGCAAAAAAAGTATGGTGCCTATGTAGGACCCTAGAGTACTACATGATGGGCAACCATTTTTGCAGATTGGCAATGGATATTTTTGACTGTTCCCTCACAAGTGCAGCATTACTCCGCTTTATACCGACCAAAATCGATCAAATTTAGGAAATATGCTTCGATTTTTCGCAGATTTGATATGTATAAGTGGAGATGACCTTGAGTCAAAACTCAGCTATGCCCAAATTTGGGGGAGGGGGTACTGAGGGACCAAAATTGCAAAAATTGTTTATTTTCTAACCTAATCGATAGAAAATCAAAAGTTGCATGACATATTCAAAAATTAGCCTCCTACGTAAATTAAAAAGGGAGATATTGGGAGTTTTCCCCATTTCGATCTTGAAAAAAGCCTGTAAGCTTGTCCCACCCATCTCTCGCCTACCAATTGAGTCAGTGGATTGAAACTGGGCGTTTACACTTGGTAGGAATTCGAGATGTTTTTTTTTGTGAGTTTCGACTTTTCATGCCTATCGCACCTCCTAAGGACCCAGAAAAAGGTAAGTTTTTTGCTGGGTTTTCTTTTTTTTTCGAGTTTGTTTCACGCACATCTCCGTTTCAAATTGAGCTAGAAAGTTAAACTTTGGTACGTAAGATTCGGTAGTAAGCCTATGGTTTCCACTTTTCAGCCCCCTTGCACCATCTCCCAGCTTTGAAAAATTCGTTTGAGCAAGTTTCCTATTTTCTACAACGATGTTTGAAATTTGGTACGTAGATTTAATAGGAATCTTTGGTGTACCTTTTGTTATGGGGTTCAGCTATTTATTCCAACATCCCCCTGCCCCTCCCTTCGCCACTATTATTGATCAAGAAAACTTATCGCAGTAGCACTCCTATTGTTATTATTTGCACCTTATCGATTCATTTTAAAAACCGATAGAAAAAGAAAAAATCAACCTACATTACAGCAATACGTCGTGCGATATTTCATCACAGCTCGTTTAATCGTCAATTAGCGCTTCGCAGCCAAATAGCGTACTTCATGTCCGTATCGAAATCAGACCATTTCCCCGCGTACATTGCGCCACTGCCACTACACATATGCTGAAACACCTAGCTCCCTCCCTCCCTTCCTTCCCTTCTTGCTGTACTCTCTTGTTTCGCACACATATACAAACAAACAAACAAGCTGACGCGCGTCCAACTATGAAATCAAGCCGGAAGAAGAGTGAACTGGGGTGTAGAAGGGGGGTATCGCGAGGCGGCAAAGTTATTGTCAAGGTTTAATCCGCGCGTATATCACCGAGCTGAGCTGATCCGAGCATAAGCTACGTACGCTGTGTATAGCGATAGGGAACGAGAAAGCGAGCGTGACTCGCAGATGAGAGGAAAAAGGAACGGGTGGCAGAAAGGGGCAAAGATAAAAAGAGTAAGTCGGAACCGTACGTATGTACGTAAACGTACTGAATGAACGTGATCAGATAACAATGTAATTTTCACATTAATCGATAACCGAGCCGAACCGAGCAGAGCAGAGCAGTGCGAAGAAGGGCATAGCATCGGACGTCGCGTAGCATCGCATCGAATCGCGATGGTCGTCTTTGCACGACGACGACGACGACCAACTTCGCATTTAGGTCGCAAACTGTAAGGCTTTTTTTACACCCTGTTTTTCCTCTTAATGGCGATAGGCTCGTAAACGAACGGTACATGTACGAGAGAATCCCCTCACCTCATTTCACCCCCCTCAAGCCTATCTACGCGTACACATAAACACCGCAAATCACAACAACATTCATTGTGTAATACATACACCAAGTATTACAGCACGTAGTAGTACATTATCGGCCTACAGATGCGAAAATTTTCGTATCTATGTACTCCGCTCGTTTTCCCTGCGGTAGTTTACCTACTTACTCATGGACGCAGATACGATGAGGTGCCAGCGTAGCTACGTTTGCACATTATCTACACTACTTATAGCAAAACGTCGTCGTTCGAAGGCGGAAAATCTCCACTAATATTACTCTCTTCTTGACTCTCTTTCATTCTACACTAAATGTTGAATAGCCGAACGAAAATAGCTGTATCGTCTATCTTACTTCCAATAACACGTTACCTCGACCTACTGTACACCATAATAATTTTCTACGTCTCGGAAATTACCTCTAAATTGGAGTATGCTCGGTTCTGGCTACTCATATCTTTGAGGGAGGAAGCGGGAAGAAGAAAATCGGTCTACAAAGGTTAGAGAACCGTTTTTAAGCATTTGTCTGCCTAAATAATGGAAAAGATGAGACATTCTCACTTCGTTGCATTATTTTCTGGGTAAATTATGAAGAGGAAAGTAGCCAAGTCCACAACATACGAAATCACCAACACGAAGACCGAAGGGGTACAGGAGACGAATTGAAGATATGCATTTGCTGTCAACTAAACCGTAACACAAATTATCCAGCAAAGATGAAATTTTTGTCATAAATTTAGTAAATTACGACAAACGCATTACCCAAATGGTAAATATCGTGGAGTATAATACAAATACCGTGAATTACCAAATGAATATTACATATTACAGAATGAATGTAATACTTTATCGTTAGGTTTGGTAAATTGTAGCATAAATACGGTAAATTACCGAGAAAATTAAGTCAATTGATACGTAGAATAGAATCATTTACCACGTAAATTACAGTATATTAACTTGTAAATTACGGTAAATTACCTACTAAATTACGGCATAGTATCTAGTAAATTACGGCATGTACCTTATAAATTACAGCATTATTACCCCGGAAATTACAAGAAATTACCTCGTAAATTACAGTAAATTATCCCGTAAATTACAGTAAATTACCTCGTAAATTACATCAAATTAGCTAGTAAATTACATCAAATTAGCTAGTAAATTACAGTAAATTACCTCGTAAATTACAGTAAACTACCTCGTAAATTGCCCCGTAAATTACGGAATATTACCTACTTAATTACGGCATAGACCCTAGTAAATTACGGCATGTACCTTATGAATTACAGCATTATCACCTCGTAAATTACGATATATTACCTAGTAAATTACTACATGGTATGTAGTAAATTACGGCATGTACCTTGTAAATTACGGTATATTATCCACCAAATTACGGCATAGTATGTAGTAAATTACGACATGCACCTTATAAATTACAGCATTATTACCTCGTAAATTACAGGAAATTACCTCGTAAATTACAGTAAATTACCCCATAAATTACGGTATATTACCTACTTAATTACGGCATAGTATCTAGTAAATTACGGCATGTACCTTATGAATTACAGCATTATTACCTTGTAAATTACAGTAAATCACCGAGAAAACATGACGAATTACCCTGTAAATTACGGTGAATTACTAAATAAATCAGAATATGTTGCTCGTAGCTCACAGTAAATTACCTCGTAAATTACAGCAATTACTTCATGAACTGGGATTAATTACTTTGCAACTCATGATAAATTAGTTCTTGAATTACAATAATTCATCTCGCAAATTATGGTTAGTTAATATTCAACTTGAAGTAAATTACTTAGCAAATATAATGAATCATTCTGCAAATTATGGTAAATTACCTCACAAACTGAAGTGAATTTCTTTGTAACTTACGATGAATTATACATTGTAAATATAGAAAATTATCCTGTAAATTACAATGAACTACTTTGTAAATTGCAATATATATTACCTCGTTAGTGAATGAAATTACGGAGTAAACTATGGTGAATTTACAACGTAAATTACGGTAAACTTTCTCGCAAATTACGTACAATATATTGCTTTGTAAACTACAGTAATCTACCTCATAAATTAAGGTATATTACCGCATGAACTACTGTAAATTATCTTGTAAATTACGTAAATTATCTTGTAAATTACACTAAACTACCTTCAAAATATCATCAATTACCCTGTAAATTACGGTAAATTGCTTCTTAAATTACGTCAATCGCTTTGTAAATTACGGTAAATTACCTCGTAAATTTGCTTAATTATCTGATAAACCGCGGTAAATTGGCACACATACACGGTAAATCATGTCGTAAATATGGTAAGTCATACGAATATGATAAATTACCGTGTAAATAAGAGAAACCATCTACAAATACAAGGTAAATTATCCGCTAAATACGGTAAATTGCCGGTAATATATGGTAAATTACAGCGTAGATAGTACGTTACTGGATATACACATTCTAAACTGATGAAATACCCGAAGATATTGTAATATTCCTATTTGAACTTTGAAACAAATTTTTTGCTTTTTCCAAACTTTTCCAAGCCTTCCTAAAATATGATTAAGAACTTCTTTCTAATCCCTTATTTGCTCTCTGATTTATTTGACTATATTCAAGAATATTTAAGTATACTTTCAATCTTTTCACCGATATTTCAGTTTCAGATGAATTACACACAAATTGAATACGCACATTGCATTGCATTTCAAGATTTGTATGTTTAAATAAGAAGTCTGCAAATAACAGGGGATAACTTACTTCCTCTGAAAAAAAGTTCTTATCTTCAAATGCAAAATTTGATACTCACCTGCAACAGAGCAAAAACAAAATACATTGTTGATTAATATAAAATTAAAATTAAAATCAAATCGATAACGAATAAGTACTTAAGTAGTGAAATAAGTGATCATGACTGAAGCAAATAGAAGGAAACGTTGACAACAATGTAATGCAGAGGAGCGCCTAATTAACGATCAAATCCAATTTTACCCTAGTTTTTTCTACGTACAATGGAGATGGAAAATCTTCAAAATCAATACTGGTTTATTCATCAATCAAACTAACAGGCGTATTGTTGACAGAAGCAAGCCATTAACTCGAAACCGTCATAAAGATTCGGCATCGATGGGGCAAAGTAATACGAGATAAAATTTGTGGCCGTCGACCTTGCTAGAAAAAAGAAATGCTCCAAAATTTGCGTTGGCGGCGCTTTGTCGAGCGTTTCAGCAAATTATCCGGGTACAGGGCGTAAAAAGAAATCCGAACCGATACAACGAACGGCGGTCGTAATATACAAAATACACAGGAAAAGATAAGAAGGAGTTCCAGAGGCTAAAAAAATTTTGATTTATATCCCGCATCTCAACATCTCGCGGTCGAATACGCGCGTACGTACGCACGGTCGCAATAAAATACAAACCTAAAAGGGGGGAGAGGAAAAGCTCGTAGAGCAAAACATCGTTTCGAATTTTCGTCGATAAAAACACCATCTTCATCGTCGTCGTCAGTTGTAATAGCGAATTGACGATGCGGCGCACTTAGACTACGAAAGAAATAGGCGGGAGGGAGCAGAAAGGAAAACATCGTCGTTGTCGTCTTCGTAGACGACGAAGTAATAAAAATAATTTGCCGAATTACGCGTCTCTTTTCATTACCCTTAATTTTCAAAGGTCTATTTGAAATACTTTCAGAGATAAGTACACGTAGCAGGCTGATTATAGTCAATATCGCGGTATAAAAAAAATGCTAGAATTCGATGACCGACAAACGACTACGACTGTCGCTGTTACAGAAATATTTTCCAAAAAGCTTTTTAGCAGTTATACGACAGAGTACATTGGACTTTAGCGAGAAAAAAAAATCGCAATAACGACGGATGAAAGGACGAGCAACGACGACGGGCTCGATGCGACCGACGCAGGGCGATGGGGTGAGAAGAGACGCGACACTACAACCCGAACTACCGAAGACTGCGAAAGAAAGCTTTTAAAGTTCATTACACCGGTAATCGGACGCGGCGCACGGTGTACATAGCTTAAAGTAAATCAATGCGACGGTGGCAATGCGTGTCATCGGCCACAGAGTAATTGATAAAAGCTATATTAGCGTTTTTAGCGCGCGCTCCAGAACTAGCAAAGGTATATTATACGTATTTGTGTGGTGGTAATCAATTCTAGCGAGGTTATCGACCATTACGTCAACGTTCACCGATAGAATAGAGAAAAAAAAAAACATCAAATTTATGGCCAACGTGTAAATACTGTATGCATATGAAATAATTATATTTACACGTGTCTTCAAAAACACATAACATGTGGATCACGACATGACATACGAGACATTCTTTTCTTCTTTTTCCACCGCTAAAACTATTGCGTATAAAACTCGTAAACGAAAGCTCGTGGCTAATTACCAATTAGTGAAGTTAATTCGGCTTTAAATTACCTCTATTTTGAGTACCCGCATGATTATATTTTGTGTAATGTAAATTTGAGTGTATGTTGAGATACTCTCCTCAAATGTTTAAGGAACAGAAATTATATAAGACGTCAGAACACATAGTGTTTTTCAATGGCTACAGGGTGTGCTACCAAGTATTTCAAACAACGGAAAATTTTTCATTCATCCATCATAAATACATTCTTTCTTCAAGCTTCTTCCTCCTCACTCCCTCCTTATTAGGATAGGTTGAACTTATTCCATCGCCATTGTAAATGTACTATACGGATTCGGCATAAAATTTCCTTTATTTTGAGTACCCACATGATCATATTTTCAGTAATGTAAATTTGAATGCATGTTGAGATATTCCCTCAAATTTTTAAGGAACAGAATTTATAAGACTAAAATAAAAAGAATGTTTTTAAATGACCAGAAGTTGTGTCCCAAATATTTCAAATAATGGAAAATGTTTATTTATCCATTGTAAATTTATTCTTTTTACACGTTTTTGCTTTCGTAACACTTCCTTGTCACGATATGCGTGAGGAAACAACTTTGGACTTATTCCATCGCCATTTTCAATTTACAGCATGGATTCAGCGTCAAATTTCCTCTATTTTGAGTACCCACATGATCATGTTTATAGTAAGGCAAATTTGAGTAAACATTGAGGACTTTTCCTTAAATTTCTGTTTACTCATCTCCAACTCATATTTGAAAAAAATTTACAGCTAGGTCTGTTGGATTTCCACTCAGATCTGTTATTCAGCTAAATAAAATTTTACGAGATACAAACCCTCATTCTCATAAATACTTAAAAAGCTACACCGCCCTCAGAAGTTCTTCAAAACTGATGGAGTATTTTTAAAATATCACCAACATTTCGAAAATTATTCAATGTAATAAAATTTCATCCTCTATATAAAATATTCCTATCGCACATTGGTTCTGCAGTCAATTCCTCAACTCAATTGAGTGAAGCTTTAGCGTACTGAGGAAAAATCAACTGAGGATGTTTTAATTCAACATATTGTTCATATATTATATCGTTCAACAGGCAGGTTTTCAAATATGCTGAATACGAATCCGAGATTATTTTTTCGTTTTAGATTGATTTACTCGAGTTACTCCTTATTTACGGAAAGACTTGAGGTTGCAGACAAACTCGACTCAAAAATGTTTCATACTACATATCATTTTCCAGGTTTTCGAACACGCTGAATACGAATCCTAGATTACTTTTCCCTTCAAGATTGATTTACTCAAGTTACTCCTTATTTAAGAGATGACTTGAGGTTGCAGACGAACTCGACTCGAAAGTATGTCATGTTACATATCATTTTCAAGGATTTTGATAACACTGAACACGAATCCGAGATTATTTTTCGGTTTGAGATCAATTTACTCAAGTTACTCCTTTTTTAAGGGGACACTTGAGGCTACAGACAAACTCGATTCAAAAGTATATCATGTTACGTATCATTTTCTAGGTTCTCGAACACGCTGAATATGAATCTGGGATTATTTTTTGGTTCGAGAACGATTTACTCGAGATACCCTTTATTTGAGGAAAGGCTTAGCGTTACAAATGAACTCACCGCAAAAGTACACCATGTTACACATCATTTCCAAGGTTTTAAAATACACTCGACTCGAATCCAGCGTTATTTTTGAACTTTAGCCCGCCATATTCGAATTAGCATTTACTGAAATATAGGTACATTGCCTCCCAAAACTTCATCTAACAAAATTTACACACAAACGTTTCCAAAATAAGAAAACAAATTACTTGGTACTTACACACTATACGCCTACACACGTACCAACTCCTAATGATCATCTGGCCCAACGATCCCTTTTAGTGTTTTGTAACATCCGCTTTTATGTACGTGCAGAAAGCATATTTGTGTGCGCTTGGACAACGACGAGTCGACGACTATTACGATAATGTACGTACGCGAATAAAGCGAAGTTTTCAAGGTTACTTCGTATAAGTAGAATATACCGTTATCGATATATAAGAACATTACAGAAAAGGGGTTAACAACAACGCATCACAGACAAAGCAGCTAATACCATCGAGGCAAGTTAATTGATTATACCTTTGATGTAGTAGATATACTAGATAGAGATAACAACAATACAACGAAATTAATAGTTTCGATCGTCTCTTTTGTTCCACAGTAGTGAAATTTTTCGCCTTCGGTTTCGCACGCTATTGAAAAAAAAAAATAATACACGTGAAAACACTGATAAAGATTGCATTTCGATTTAACATTTAAGAACTTTTTTTTTTTTTCTAAACTCCGCCATCAGAATGAAAATACCCAATACTTTCGATGATAGCGTAAAACTTAATAAATACCGAATGAAGAATACGAAAATGAAAATACATAACGGGACTACCTTTCCAGCCTTATAATCTGCTCCGTTCACCCTAAAGCTTTTTATTTACGTCGAAATAATGTCGTCGTCATAGTCGTCGTCGACGTCATCATCGTGTAACACCTTCTTTTCACACACACACACACACATATATATATATATATATGTATATATATAAAATCAAAAGTATGACGTCATACCA
This sequence comes from Ferrisia virgata, assembly GCA_900060175.1. Taxonomy (NCBI): domain Eukaryota; kingdom Metazoa; phylum Arthropoda; class Insecta; order Hemiptera; family Pseudococcidae; genus Ferrisia; species Ferrisia virgata. The sequence continues at coordinate 26,555 of FIZR01029324.1, forward strand.
TGCCTACTCACAAATACCTACAAAGTACATAGCGTCGTCGGTCGTTTTTGTTATCCTACCATAAAGGAGGTGTACCTATTTGCTCAGCACTCTAATTAGAGAATATTATTATACTTTTTTCCCCTTCCCCCCTTTCTGCTCTGAGATTCGTAATTTGCTGGCGCGAGACGATGATAAAAATCGCTCAACATCCATACTTCGTCATCGCTTAGTCGTTCTCGACTCGATATAAAATCTCACGTTCCAATGTGCCAGTGCAGTTTACATGTATATCGTCAACATAGAGCAAAAAAGAGATAGAAAAAGGGGGAAGGCGATAATATTTTCTCTTTTCAATCTCTAGCGAATTGAAAATATTTCCCGGAATTTCACACGAGAGCGCGAGTGTGACAAAACAAATGTATAAATCGTACACGTGGTTCGAATGTATACTTTTTTGTTGTTGTTGTTTCTATTATTTCGTCGTTGCAAAAATACACGATGCAATGTTTCGTTTGGCTGAAGACAAGCAAAACAATACGATACGAAAATAGTCGTGGAATCGTGTATCATCAGCATCGAGTACCCAAATATAGTATGTTAAAGTTCTGGTATAGATACCTTCAACATCCCTTAATCGTTATCGGGTATTTTTAGCGCATTCAGAAACTAATAGTCATCTACGAGCAAGACGAGATAATAGAAGAAAATACATTAAAATGTTATGAAATAAAACAAAAGCAGGCACAATAACAGCTTGATATTTTTTTTACAAATTCCAATGAACAGTAAAGAATTTCATTATTTTTCGTACCCTCGAGTTGTAAATCGAGTCCTCGGGGTTTCTATTCATGATGAGGGGGAAGGGTGGCAATAAGCATAAAATTTAACATTTTAGAATAATTAGAAAGGAACGTGTAGGGATTTTTTGCTTATTGACCTCAGAAAAAGTTTTTGCAGCACATCCCCTCTCCTCATCGGTACGGCCATCAAATGAGCTAGTGGGCTAAAAGAGCAAAAAAAACATACTTCGGACCTTGACCAAACTTATGAAGGCGGTTAAATCCGTCGTACGAAATTTTGTGCTCCTAGCTCAAACAGGGGCGGGAACTATAGATCCTCAAAATAAGATGCACGAAAAAATGTTGAAAAAATATGTGAAAATAGATCTAAAATAATAAAAAAATCGTTACAAAACATTGACAAAAATACGTAAAAATGCAAAAAATTGATCAAAAAATTTCCATAAAATTTCGAAAGACATTCGAAAATTGACCTAAAAAGGAAAAAACCATTAAAAGTCATGGAAAATTATGAAAAATCACGAAAAAAAATACTAAAACTGGCTGAAAATCAACCTAAAATATGGGGGGGGGGGACACGTTAAAAATCTATGAAAATTGATTAAATAATTGACAAAGATGCCGGAAAAAATGCAGATAATTAATCAAAAGTTACCAAAAAATGTTGAAAATTGACCTGAGGTATGAAAAAAATTTTTAAAAAATCATCGAAAATTGATTAAAACCTTGTCAGATACGTTTAAAAAATGTAGAAAATTGATCAAAATTCCAAGAAAATTTCAGCCACGGAAAACTGATCAAAAATCTGGAAAAAATTTGAAAAATCAGTAAAAGTTGGCCAAATTTATAAAAAAAAAAGGTTTAAAATTATGTGAAAATGACACAAATGGGTGAAAAATGCGGTAAATTGATCAAACATTCCTCTGCATAAAACGAAAAAATGCGTGCAAATTGACCAAAAATCACGAAAAAATTGTTAAAAATTGGGTAACAAGTGGTCTAAAATATGAAGAGGAAATCAACGAAAATTGGATACAAAATTGACAAAAAGTGCTTTACAACTGCGAAAAATTAATCAAAATCATGTATCAATTTCGATAAATGAGTAAAAATTGTCTTACAATATGACAAAAACCCGTTTAAAATCAATGAAAATAGTATAAAAATTTCACAATAATGCAGAAAATTGATCAAAATTACGTAAAAATTTTGAGAGATAAGTGAAAATTGACCTAAAATGTGAAAAGAATTGTTAAAAGTCACGGAAAATAGGTGAAAATTGGCTAAAAATGACGAGAAATTGTTGGAAAAAAAAAGTAAAAATCAAACAAAAATTTAAAGAAAATCGTTACAAATCATCAATAATTAGACGAAAAAGTCATAAAAAATGCTTTAAAAATGCAGAAAATTAATCAAAATTACGTAAAAATTTCGAAAATAAATGAACGTTGACCTAAAATATGAAGAAAAAGCGTTAAAAATTACGAAAAATTGCTCAAAATCACGGAAAATTGGTCAAAAATTACGAAAAAAAAAAATTGAAAAATATTTGAAAATTGGCTTAAAATACGTACAAAATTGTTAAAAATTATTGAAAATAGGGAAAAAATTGTCAAAAATGTGTAAAAAATGGAGAAATCGATCATTATTAGAAATATCAATTCGGAAAAATAAAGTAAAAATTATGCTAAAATATAAAGAAAATCGTTAAAATTCATCGAAAATTAGATGAAAAATTACGTAAAAATTGCAAAAATTAATTAGATTCGCGTAAAATTTAGAAAAACAAAAGAAAAATATTAAAAAAACTGTTTAAATTAACGAAAATTGTGAAAAAAATCACGAAAAAGAAAATTTTAAAACATGTGAAAATCAACTTGCAGAAAAAAATTGGTGAAAACTAGCCAAAAATATTTTTAAAATCGTTAAAAATCTTTAAAAATCGCGTCAAAAAATTTTCAAAAATTTATATAAAATGCAGAAAATTGACCTAAAATATAATAAAAATCATAAAAAGTCAAACTATAAACTATTTTTTTTCCAAAACGTTGAGATGAACTTAACTTGAGAGAAAAGTTGAATATAACCGCAGTTGAAGAGTATGAAATTCTCGGCTATCAATTTACCATCCATTATTGTCTGTGATGCATCGTAATTGAGATAACTATTTACGAAAAGCGTTAAAAACTATAAAATTTAAAAGATCAACTTTCAAAGCTGAGATAAATCTATCTATGATAAAAATTTCTAGTCGATCGAATAAGTTTAACAGCAGTTATCACGTGAAAAATAAACGAACGTACAAACTCAAAAGCTCAGTTTTTTGAGCATCATATCCGACCAAAACATAATACTCCTTTTTTTTTCAACCTCGAACCAACTTTAAAATCAAAGTTTCAACTCGATCCGTAAAGTTTTACTCGAATTAAGGCAAAAGAAAACCAATGAGCTTTTACACACACACAAACGTTGATCCAGTTACGAGATTCCAACTTCAAAAACTCATTTTCCTCGAAAATGATGAACTTTCGAGCAAAATATCACAGAATCAAAGTTGTAGGGCGTGAAATTCCCCACAATCGATTTACTATATATTTTCACGTACAATGGTACTATTCGCGAGATATTTACGAAAAATTGGAAAAATTCCCTTCGCCTACTTCTTCCTCTTCCTCATTCGTATGGGTTTTTTCATTTTCTCAGTTTGTTCCTCGTAAATCTCCCCTTTCTCGCCCAAAATGGCTGCGAAGTTACAACATGTGCCTTTTAGCGGTGTCAACTGTTCAGCCCAATTGCACTTCCCCTACCCTCACCACTGATCAGGAAAAAAGCATCTCGAATATAATTATAGTATTTCCACTTCTACACGAATACGACGCCTTACACATACCGATTACTACAATTCGCTAAAAATGAGTAATTTTGAAAATTTCTTACTCACCAAAATGAACTACAACACCCAACACCGCAGTGAAATGATTAGGCAAACGAAAAAAGGGTCCAGAGACATTTCACAATAATTTTCATCGCCCATTTCATCCCTTTTATTTGCCTCCCGTCCAAGGACGAAGGGACTATCATTGAAAAACGATTTTTAAAAAATCCCATCATACCTGCTTAGGTGGGTGGGTAGAGGTACACGATACGTTATCGATTTTACGATTTTCGACGATACTAAAATCCGAATCCGAGGTCGAATTCGCCTTTAATCGGCACATTCTTCGGTATATGGCGTTATTTGGAAGACGTTATTACGCTTGTTGTTGCGAATAGGCTGAGGGTATGTGTTCGTCTCCGACATCAATATCGAAGCACCTTCTTTCGGTGAACTGAATAGCTATAGGCATTGAAAAAAAAGGGGAGACGCGGTGGCGCAGGGTTAGCTGGTGTGGGTGGGGTGGGGGGGTGCCACAGCACGTAGGCTACGTATAAACGTATCTATCTAGGACGTATTTCATTCGATATAATTTCGTCGTGTATACCGAGGTACTTTTCCTTTCTACTCTGCTTTCCATTCCGTATCATTTCACGTCGAACACGTTCCGCATCCCTTCATCGTTAACACCGCGATACTGCCGCTCTTCACAAATTCTATACGTACGCCGTTCCGCGTACAAATTAATTCCAACCCCTATTTTCACGCAGCCAGACTCGACGCGCAACCCATCGCCGCTGTTTCGAAATATTTTCGCATTTTCCGCATCCGCCGTATCCGAACGAGCTACACACACACTACAGAAAACGCGGAACGAGTCAAAAATAAAAATAGAAGAAAAAAAAAGCACAAGCCGAAGCGTACGGTACCAAACGAGGGGGTAAATATACGCACAGCGTGGAAAATAGAGTGAACGGGTTGAATGATGAGGAGGAGCAGCAGCAGGAGCAGGAGGAGCAGAGGGGCTGACCACCGTCGTCGTCGCCATTGCCATCTCGTTAAAAAGCTTTTCTCGAGCTTCAGCGCCGCGACTGCGACTCTTTTCGAATGATGATGATGACGACGGCGACGTCGACGACGATACAATAAACAACAAAAACTCGACCTCGATTTGGCTGCGTCGCTCGGTACTCTCTTCCTTGCTCCTTGTGCCTCTGCAGCCATCGGCTCATACCAATACAGTGCCTTGTTTTAAAATCGCGTCTCTCATTTTCGAGCTGTTGTAGTACTCGAGCGTACAAGGTAAATTAAAGCCTGCCCCCTCTCCCCCGACATCGCATCATCGTACAGTTCTACGATGATACGATACATGCAGCATAATGTAAACTCGTATACCAAAAAATCCTCCTTCCTTGGCCATAAGTACACGAAACGCGAACGCACAACGGATAAATGTAACTCGAAGCTTTAGGCAATCCGAACCTAGCATTCGAGAGAGAGAAGAGAATTAAAATCGTATCGTTAGACGACAAAAAAAAAAAAAAAAACCTACCTACGTACTATACAGAACTTTCAAACAGCAGGAAAAAAAAACCACGCCAACGAAACTCTTCAAAATTCAAATACCACCAGATGAAAATTCTCTATTCTCGTTGATCCTTTATTCAGATACGTAAGGTATATACATTCGTAAAAGGGGCCTATACACACAAAGAAGGGATATCGTATTCGGTTTTTTCTTTTTTTCTACAACCATCGCCGTCATTTCTTTTTCGTTATTTTGAAAAAAGCTGATACGTCAAGTGGCGTCAAGATAAGCGTCGCACAGCTCGCACCAGCGCAGCGATCAAATCAGCCCCCGAAAAAAGAAACCCCTCCCCAGTATTGAAAAGTTGAATAAACGAATAAACGTAGGTTAGGTACCTCTACCTAAATCTATAGGCTACGAAAAAGAAGACGCTCGATGACTTGGTCGCTTTACTCTCTCGTTCAATAGCACAACGACGACGACTACGACGACGACTACGAAGACTATGATGCCATTGACCTCGTCATTATTTTTACTCTTTCGCTCCACATTGAATGAAAAGCTTTCAAAAGAGCGGAAGAATCGTCAATCACGATTATAAAAAAAAACAGAAACGTAGCAGGCGTAGGAATTACTCGATAGATGAGTCGCAGGATTAGTACGAAAAGATTCGTTTCTTTACTTTTATTTTGGATTTTTTTTTCCACACCGACCTTTTCGCCAAAGAACGAGTTAACTGACAGATATTTTGGTATTTTAATATTATTTTTTAACGATATTTTCACAGAATAGGTGCCCCACCCTTTGTGAGATTTCCTGTTTTTCTACAATGAATCGACGTTTTCCAAAAGACTGATCCAGAGGGTGAAAACTACTTAGTCTAGAAAATTTGAAATTTCAACTCATTTTGGTGAATTAAAACTGAGCGTGAAATTCAAGTTTTGATGATTCTCTTTCGCACCCCCTCCCCCTCCCGCATTCCTTGAAAAGCACGTAAGAACTAAAAGAGAGAACTTTTATTCCTCTTTGAATAAGTTTTCCATTGAAATTTTGAAAATTTTTGAAATTCACATTTTTCTCCAAAAGAACTCGAAAAATTTTCATTCTCATGTTGAGAGTGAGGAGGGGGACGGGGACGGGGAAGGGGAGGAAATCAGGAGAGGTAGGAAGGGAGAGGATAGGCCCAACGTTGAAAAAAAATACTCGAAATGCCATTTCAAGTTGAATCACGTTTCCAAGATGGAAAAAATTATGTAAAGTATCATTTTACAGCTCAAAAATTTTTTAAATCTGAAAAAATCTTCAGAAAAGTCAATTTTTAACTTCAAACGGGTTAATGGGAAACAACTGCTCAAAATTTGTTATGCATGAAAAAACATCGTTTCCTTGCTCAGAAAAAAGTAAAAAATTTTAAAATGTTGTAAAAAGTGTGAAATTACAAGCAAAAATTGTTAAAGAGCTATTTTACAACATTCAAAAAACTCGAAAAATTGAAAAAAAAAATCCCAGAAATGGGAGCAAAAAATCATAGATCAAAATTTTTAAATGTCATGTTAACCTCAAAAAAAGTGAACAATCCAAAAAACAGCTAAAAAACGTTCATGTTTTGCTTTAAAGGCATAAAATAAAATATATTCTAAAACATAAAATACAACTCAAAAGAATTGAGCAAAGAAGAAAATCGCTGGATTTTGAATAAATAAAATAAAAAATTCTTAACCTTCCATTATGCGATAAATAAAAAATTAATCGACCAAAATGTTACTTTGTAGCCCAAAAAAGGAGGGATAAAACTTGAAAAAATGGTAAAATTATTTTAAAAATTCATTCAAAAGTGTCATTTTATGACTCAAAAAAACGAAAAAAACCGAAAAATTTAGGAAAAAATGAAAAAAATGTTCATAAAATACGTGAAATTATTGGAAAAGTTTAAAAGCTTCAGTAAGTGTAAATCTTTCAAATTTTGAATATGAAAATGATGAAAAAAAAAAATCGCACCAAATACCACTTCATAGCTCAAAATATCTGAAAAAAAATAAAAAATTAGAGAAAGCTATTCAAAAACCGTAAAAAACTGTTTAAGCTGTAAAAAAATCATTCTACAGTTTCTTAAAGCGTAAAAAAATTGTAAAATCCTCAAAAATTCATGACATGAAGATAAAAATTGTCAAAAATGTCATTCAACAACTCAAAAAACGTGAAAAACCGCAAAAAATCTTCAAAAGAATACAATTGCCTGCTTTTAAAATGTAAAATAGTGAAAAAATTGTTCAAAATGTCATTTTGAAATGCAAATAAAAGTCTAAAAGAAATCTTCAAATAATTTTGATTAAAATAACAAAGAAAATTCTCAAAATTTCAATTCAAAACTTCAAAAATAAAAATGAAAATGTTTCTTCAAACTGATTTTGGTGAAATATTATAATTATGTGCATATATATTCCTTATCAGTAGTAGGAGTAGGGAGGTACAATGACGCTAAAAAGTTGGCACCATCACAAGGAACACCTAGAACTTATACACCTCTACACACCAAATTTTAATTTCCTAACTCAAAGGGGCGGAGGGGAGAGGAGAGAATGCGAGGAACAAACTCAAAAAATAAGGAAAACTGGCCAAAAATCATTTTTATAGGACTGTGATAGGGCCCAACGAGGCTGAAAAGTTGACACCCTAAAAATCACATCACAGCCCTTACCAAGTCTACATACTAAATTTCAACTGCGTAGCTCAACTTGAAGGGGAGATATGGGAGGGAAAACCTGTTTTCAAGGTCAAAAAGGGGATCTCCCCTCCTCATTGACCTAGGAGGCTGATTTTTGGATATGTTATACAACTTTGGATTATCCGTCGATTTGCTCAAAAAGGCACTTTTTTGTAATTTTATCCTCGCAGGATCCTCTCGCCAAAATTTGGTCATAACTAAATTTTAATCCGAGGTCAATCCCACTTCAAAATATCAAATCGGCCGCCAATTAAAGCCCGTTTCCTAAATTAGATCGATTTTTGGTTGAAATCGAGCGATGTAAATGATTTTAGTCTTTGGGGAGAATGAAAATAGAAATAAATATATGACATGACCAAAAATGGTCGTATTAGTCAACTAGGACCCCAAAACGGATATTGTTCACCCGATGAAGGTGAATTCCTCGTATGGTCACATTACCCTATAATGGGACCATTGTCCACTAAATCACTCTTGACTTTTTGGTGTCATTCTGCTGGTGAAAATTTTAAATTTGAACGGAAAGCGGATGACTTTTTCATGATTTTCATGACCTAGTAATACCCTGGTATTGAAATAATTTCAGTCAATACAAGCCCGAGGAGAAAACTCTATAAAAATAGGTATTTATAGTTTAATCAAACTGTCTAAAATAATATCAAAATTAGAATCTGGTACTGATATTGACTCTAAGGCTGATTTCAGAAGGCGGAGGGGCAAAATCCAAAATTGACAATATTTTCAAGTGAGGTATCGAAATCTAGGTAATTTGATCTCGTGATTGCGAATCTGGCACTGATATGACTCTAAACCCCAAAGGGAGCACGGAAGGGGAACGGGCAAAATCCAAAATTGGCAATATTTTCGAGTGGGGTATCGAAATCTAGGTAATTTGATCTCGTGATTGCGAATCTGGCACTGATATTACTCTAAACCCCAAAGGGAGCACGGAAGGGGAAGGGGCAAAATTAACAATCGAGTGGGGTATCGAAATCTAGGTAATTTGATCTCGTGATTGCGAATCTGGCACTGATATGACTCTAAACCCCAAAGGGAGCACGAAAGGGGAACGGGCAAAATCCAAAATTGACAATATTTTCGAGTGGGGTATCGAAATCTAGGTAATTTGATCTCGTGATTGCGAATCTGGCACCCCCAAAACGGATATTGTTCACCCGATGAAGGTGAATTCCTCGTATGGTCACATTACCCTATAATGGGACCATTGTCCACTAAATCACTCTTGACTTTTTGGTGTCATTCTGCTGGTGAAAATTTTAAATTTGAACGGAAAGCGGATGACTTTTTCATGATTTTCATGACCTAGTAATACCCTGGTATTGAAATAATTTCAGTCAATACAAGCCCGAGGAGAAAACTCTATAAAAATAGGTATTTATAGTTTAATCAAACTGTCTAAAATAATATCAAAATTAGAATCTGGTACTGATATTGACTCTAAGGCTGATTTCAGAAGGCGGAGGGGCAAAATCCAAAATTGACAATATTTTCAAGTGAGGTATCGAAATCTAGGTAATTTGATCTCGTGATTGCGAATCTGGCACTGATATGACTCTAAACCCCAAAGGGAGCACGGAAGGGGAACGGGCAAAATCCAAAATTGGCAATATTTTCGAGTGGGGTATCGAAATCTAGGTAATTTGATCTCGTGATTGCGAATCTGGCACTGATATTACTCTAAACCCCAAAGGGAGCACGGAAGGGGAAGGGGCAAAATTAACAATCGAGTGGGGTATCGAAATCTAGGTAATTTGATCTCGTGATTGCGAATCTGGCACTGATATTACTCTAAACCCCAAAGGGAGCACGGAAGGGGAAGGGGCAAAATTAACAATCGAGTGGGGTATCGAAATCTAGGTAATTTGATCTCGTGATTGCGAATCTGGCACTGATGTGACTCTAAACCCCAAAGGGGACACGAAAGGGGAACGGGCAAAATCTAAAATTGACAATATTTTCGAGTGGGGTATTGAAATCTAGGTAATTTGATCTCGTGATTCCAAATTTGATACTTGAAAGGCTCGAAATCCTTTAGGAAGTTCAGAGAGCTACCTCTATCCTTCACCTTCTGTCAAACAAAAATTAGATAAATGAATAGTCTATACCATCTTGACTTTTTACCAGGTAAATCACTTTGATAAAAAAACTCGACGTCCACAAAGATGGCTAAAATGTTAAAACACAATATGAATGAAAATTGCCACACTATTTACCTACCAGCAAGAACATGAGTAAGTAGAAGCACTTATAAAACTATGGCAATGAAAATAGTATTCGACGAGATAGAGAAGATGCAACGCAAAGGGTGACGTGTTGGTCTTCGGTAGTATTTCAATTAGACATTAACATCACTAACGTCGGTTTTGATGGTATCATTAACAAGTGAAAAAAAAAAAAATTACACTATATTAAATAAAATAAAGAGAATAAAAAAGAAAAATAAAACAGTATACGAAGAGTTGCAGTAACATCTACATGTACATAGTACATACTACGTACAGTGTAATGTGTATTGTACCATGTACATATTATAGTACGTGTATAACACACGTTTGTAGGGCATTAAGTTAGCCCATAATTTTCACTTCCTCTTTCGACGTGTTGGTTTCGTGCCGCGTTGCTCATCACCCACCCACCTACCTCTGTGCCCTTCTACATGTACCCGCCACACCTCCTCTTCTATTCTATCCCCCCTACGTAATACCACCGCTTTCCTCCTCGCATAGCAGCTCAAACACACACCACACACAGAGTATATAACTACGTACATCGCACATACATATCATATACGTAACGTAGCTGTGTAGCGTGTAGTATACGTATAGTCGAACTGGCGATGGCGCGTCGGTTATTGACCTCTCTCGCGTACATATACACTACATCGCATTGGTTCGTTCAAATTCGTTCGTTAGAATACGTACCGTATATCCTCCATGTACTACTAATCTTGTCAAACATTTTATATGTATATGTGGTGCATCGAACGAGGGTGGTTAGTGGTCCGTTTAGGGCGCCTTTGTACGTGAATGTTGAATGGCTCTTATTTTCTCTCTCGCTCTCGCCCCTTTCCCTCTCTCTCTCTCTCTTTCTCATTTATACAGTACAAACATTTTTACTTCCCAGTGACAAGTTGCATACAGCATGCACCAGCACAACTACATACCAACTATGATCATAAGACCACATGCGGAGCGAAAGAGAAAGGATTTGCATGTGTGTCTGTACCGTGCGGTGCCATGCCTGCGCCAGAGTGTTTCGTAATAATTATACGCTCCCGCAGACGACCAAACATATACAAAAAAAAAAGGATACATACGTTTAAGTTAGGTTACTATTTGTAATTTTATCAAAGTCGTATTCGTACCAATTCCGCGACATTATACGCAGCGTAATGTGTATGTGGTCGTTTCGAAATAACTATACTGAAAGAAATTCGATTATATCCAAAAATAAGGCAATTGGCACCGTTCCCGAGTTGTCCTCTGCGCTTACTTATGCGTTTAACCATCATCGAATAACGATTGAACTTGGCGTGTTCGCTATTTTACGCATCATTTTGGTCGAAATCGCGCCAACGTCCAAACACGTTCGTAATATTCACATAAGCTGAACCAATGGTCTCTGTACCGTGGAAAATTATACATATAAGTAGAGGGAGCTAGCTCTATTTGTTCGCCTCCTCTACCTCATTCAATTTAGGAGTCGATACTTGAGGAGATAATTTTACGATATTTCGAGCTATAAAGCTCGAATTTTGGGTGCTGCGTCCGTTTCAGACAGCTTTTGAGAAGTGAAATTTGGCCATTTTGGGTCACAAACCTCGAATTTTGTGCGATATCCGTTCTCGACATCTTTTTGGGAGATGAAGATGCGAAACTTTTTATTGAAATTTTGGACTCGACACTGACGGAATATTTTGTGCTACGTTTTGGGTCACAAACCTCAAATTTCGTACTGCATATATTCTTGCGAGCACTGGAGGGGGAAGGGGCGAATGCAAGCTTCTCAGGGAGAATTTTGTGCCATTTTACGCAACTCTCATTTATGATATAGACGATAAGTCTGGAGAAATGGGAGCTCGCCCACGACGATTTCAGACCCAGAAACTTGGTGAGAATTTTACGCTGCTTTGTGCTGAGTTTATCGCGTTTATCTCCTTAAATACTGATCTCATCATTGAAACAGCCAAGAGGCCATAATGTTCTACTCTAAATTCCCTACATAATCAAATATTGGAGATTTTCCTAATTTGAATGGTCGTTGGTCGTAGAATCTTTCGAAGTTCAGATATACCAGTAAGCGACCGAGAAAACCTATCAAATCGCGATGAATGTACTTTTTCAAAAATTCCACCCGTGAAATACCATTTGGAATTTTTCTTCGGCTAAGTTTCCCAATTTCTCACCCTCTCCTCCACACCAGATCTATGGTCATTGGTGAAATACAGTAGAGGGCTACGGGTCAAGTGTCTTACACTGGAATGGGAAAATTTCTAGGCGTCACAAATCTGAAACTTGGTGGGTGGCGGTTGAATTCATTTTGGAAAGAGTTTTCATTTTCAGATCGATGGGAGGGGGAGGGGGTGTTAAAAAAATTCTATTTTGAACAAAATTTTGAGTGGGGCGTCGAAATCGATTTTCCTGAGCCTTCTGAACTCAGTTCCGACGTTATTTTTTCGAAAAAGTTCAAAAAGTTAGAGTAGTAAAATTTTAATTTTTGGCCCAAATTTTCAGTGGGATTTGAAAATTGATGTTTCTTAGCCTTCTGAATTTAGTTGCGATGTTATTTTTGAAAAAAGAAGTCCACAGGGGTGCGGAAAGAGAGAATTGAGTTTGAATTCTTTGACATGCATGTAAATATTCAAACTATTACACATATCTGAAAAATTTCAAGTACACAGCGAATATGAAACTTTTTCATTCGTCATCTTGAACACATTTTTCCCTATATCGCTATCTTCTTCACCCTCTTCATCACCCACTTCCACATTGTCTTCGCCTCTATCTTCAGAGTACCAATGTAAACAGTATAAAATAAAATTATCAGATGAATTTTGACCTCTTTATCCAACACCCTTTGGACTTTTTCGAAAAAATAACATCGGAACTGAATTCAGAATACTGAGAAACATACATTTTGACGCCCCTCTCAGAATTTTTCTATAACTGAATTTTGACCCCTCCCCTCCCCTCGCCCGTTGATCTTTTTGGAAAAAATAACATCGGAACTGAATTCAGAAGGCTACAAAACATATATTCTGATACACCACTCGAAATTTAGCTCTAAAATGAATTTTGCCCCCCTCACCCCCGCACCACATAGCACTTGAGGATAAACCAATTTTTTATATTTCTCCCGCAAATTTTCAATTTTAAACAAAAAGGCGGAGGGGGGGGGTTCTGCATGCCACGATTTTGGGAAAGCATGAAACCACCGATCAAAAGACTACATTTTCAGAGCAAGATGGGAGGGGGCAGGGGTGTGTGCAATGGTGCTGAAAACTTAACACCCCCTCCCCCAACACATCTAAGGTAATTACCAAATGTATAGTTCAAATTTCAACCTACCATTTTAATTTTGAGACGAGATATGGATGGAACACCATTTTTTTAAGGTCAAAAAGGAGAAAAACCTCCATCCCCCCCCCCATTGATCAAGGAAGCTGATTTTTGGATACATTATGCAATCTCTAACGATTAATTTAAAATAGAACAATTTTTGCCGTTTTAGCCCCCCAGCACTTCCTCCCCCAAATTTCGACAGGACTGAATTTTGACCCAAGGTCATTCCCGCTCAAAAATATCAAATTTTTCGCCAATCTACGCTTAATACCCAAATTTGATCGATTTTGATCGGTATCGAGCTGAGAAAATGATATTTCGTTTTGATAAAAACAAAAATAAATAAATGGATGGATGGAATCTTCTAAGACCCCAAAATGGATTTCGTTGGTACTCCCCTCCCAAGATGTAGAAAATCAGGCTAAGAAATCGAGCCAAAAATCAAAAATACAAAATTCGAGGCCTACAAGGCTACAGCACTTCAGCCAATCCGAGATCACTAAATATTTGCCAAACTCATGACAAAGATATTGAAATTTTGCAATTGCAGCACCAGAATGACTCCAAAATGACTTCATTATGACATAGCTATGATGTTGCTATGACATATTAGTGGCATGTATTCAACTCATCAGTGACATATTTCTGACGTCATAATGGCACATTTCTGACATGATAATGGCACACTTCTGATGCAAAAATAAGACTTTTTGTCGCAAAAATGACATGTTTCTGATACATTTCTGACACGTTTCTGACACATTTCATTTTACATTATACTGAATTACTATTAATATTAAAGTATTGTTTATAATTTTTTTTTTTAATTTATTTTGACTCACGAAATTTTTTAACTTTTTTTTGCCGATGGTGGAATTTGAACTTGAGTCGTGTTGAGAATAAATCCGCTTCTTTACCAATTCAACTACTGTGGCAGTTAGTATAAGAAGACCTAAAGGGCATTAACTACTTCATTTTTAGGTTATGACGATGATTCGACATTTACTTGGCGAGGTATTGGAGCATTGATGGCACACTATTGACATAATAATGAAATGCTTCTGACTTGATTTTGCCACTTATGTGACTTGGTAGTAGTGTGCTTCTGTCAACCGTGTAAAATCGATTTGATACTGTTATGACATGTTTTTAAGGTGGCGTGGACTTGACTCCGGTTTTGACAGTACACTAGCATATGAATGACATCTGACATGCTTTTGACTTGATTATGACACTAATGTGACTTAGGAGTGACATACTTCTGACAACATCACGACACCTTTCTTACATGCTTCTGACAACATTATGACACCATTCTGACACATTTATGGCGCGATTTTGATGCTACTTTGGCACATTTCTGACGTAATTGTGGCATATTTTCAGCAGCGTCAAAAATATACCACAATTGTGTCAGAAATGTGCCAAACTAGTGTCAAAATCACGCCATAAATATGTCAGAAGCATGCCAGAACTGTGTCAGAATTGTGTTAGAAACATGCCGGAACTGTGTCAGAATGGTGTCATAATATTGTCATTAGCATGTCAGCACTATGTCCGGCGTGCTTTTGACATGATTATGACACCAATCTGACACAGCTCTGGCTTGATTCTGATACCATTCTGACACATTTATGGTGTGCCAAACTAGTGTCAAAATCACGCCATAAATATGTCAGGATAGTGTCAGAATTATGCCATAACTGTGTCAGATTGGTGTCATAATCAAGTCAAAAGCGCGTCGGACACAGTGCTGACATGCTTCTGACAATATTATGACACAGTTCTGGTATGCTTCTGACACTATTCTGACACATTTATGGTGTGATTTTGATGCTACTTGGGTACATTTCTGACGCAAATGTGACATATTTTCAGCAGTGTCAAAAATATGCCACAATTGTGTCAGAAATGT